>JAOYMR010000026.1:21696313-21707186 GCA_025802075.1 Tenebrosternarchus preto | reverse complement strand
GTGTGATACTATGTGAGTCTGTGACTTGATGATGGAGTGGTACAGGGGTCCAAGTCCACCATCCTACTCTTAAAATTAGACATCATTATGTATTGCCAGTTTCAATTAAACTAATTGATTCCTTTGCATTTTTATTGGCGATTGTCATTGGAACCGCAGACCTTCAGTGGGAAAAAACAGTCAGGGACCAAGGGCCTCTCTCACATGGATATAAACCTCGCTGACACTCTTCTGCTTAACATAGTCCTGTCAAAATTCATGTCCAAGGCTGAGGTGGGCTGTCCTGTCAGAATGATCCATAATACAATTTCCATCTCCAGCATATGATTGAGTTAGGAATTAGGAGTCCAGATACACTTGTCTTTCTCGCACTGTCTGTCTCGTTGGCAGGGCCAGTTCTTTTGCAGTTAGTCATGAGATACCCTTAACAAATTTATCTCCAAAGCAAAAATTTAATTTTTAAAACATCCATGAATGTGCTTTGGTCCAAACTAATGAAATTGGAAGACCATTAAAAATAAAAGAGTGTTAACAAAAAGTAGTGTTGATGTGGAATCATGATTAGGTAATATAACTAAAATAAACAACGCATCAAAAAAATCTGCATTTTCTGAATGAAATTCTGACGTAGTTACCAGTGACACTTTGCCCCAGTATTTCCCCAGTCCTGTCACTCTGCTGTCATGTCCAATAACCTGGCCTGCCGTCTCAAACTCTGTGTGTGTTTACAAGTGACGTGCACTCTGTAGGGTCACCCAGAGTGACACTTCAATAGCTCTGGATTTAAGGCCCACTAAACTCCAAAACAAAACACATTTAAGTGAAATAATTTACTCAGAGCTCCTACCTGACCAGAGGGTTAGAGTTCCCTTTTTAAACTTATTTAATGATCATGTATATCATTACAATGAAATACCTGTATGGTTTTAGTGTTAACATTATAATTACACACAAAGATACTTAAATATGCACACACACACACACACACACACACACACACACACACACACTCTCTCTCTCTCTCCAAAAGCCTCCTTTTTCCTCTGCACCCAGATCTGTGCGTGTGCAGTGTAATTGTGTGCCATATTCATGCCATTCCCACGCACCCTCAGTGAGACCCAGTCTGGCGCACACTCCCCTGTGGATAACAAACGGTCCTTTTCTCTGCGAATTGAGGCTAAACGATGGTTTCACTTAGAGAGCAAAGTGACTGTCCATCTTCATAACAGTGCTCTCCATCAAAGAGCAGTGAATACCATCCCAACCGACTGCCTCTGATTAAACACAGGCAGTGGGCATCTCTTCTTACTCATCTCCCACCTTCCTCTTCCAAGGCCTCGCAAAGCCAACCCTCGCACCTGTGACTATCCACTTCTCCATGTGTAATAAAACACCCCTCACATCTGGACCAGAGAGCAGCGGAGACGGTCGCCGCCTGCTGCGTGCCCGTTAGGTGGCAGAGCATTTTCCGACGACGCACCTCCCATTTGATTCGAATTACCGAATGCGTTTCTTATTGGAGAGGTCACACGGGAAAGCACATAGGTCACAGAGTGCAACGGCTGAGGGCACTTAGCTTATTGTTTTGCTTTGAACTTGTTTTTCTTCTCCCTGGCCGTTCTCTCGCCCCTCTTCAAGTTAGCCTGTCAACCTCAAAGAATTCTGTTTCAGAGGTTGTGGTTTCTTTTGGAAGCTGTTTAATACTTTATGCTTTGCTGATTTTCAATATGTTTAGAGAGAGAGAGAGAGAGAGAAGAGCATATTAGATCAACATTTCTCCAAATTAGTTCAAGCCAGTTCACTGACTTTTATGACTTGTTGTTCCTTTATTAACATGTCAGCGTTATTCTTATAGCGTAGACTCGCACAATTAAAACTCGTCAGGTTCTGAAGTCCATGTCTGAAGCAGCCACTTAAGTCATATTTGAACTGTCACAGACACACAGTGATGAAGTAATGATGTGTTAAAAACGTACTCTAATGCTCATGAAATGTGGAATCGATGTTAAACTGAGAAAGGAAAGTTAAATGTGGTCTGATGGAAATATGGGGTACAAATAAAATAAATCCTATTTGAAGTTCTGGTGCTAGTAGAGGTAAACACACACACTGCACCTACAGTTTAGAATGAAAAGTAGACATGAAAAGTAGACCAAAACAGTGCATTTTAAAGCATGGCCTAAATAATCGTTTTTATTGTGTGTGTGTGTGTGTGTGTGTGTGTGTGTATATATACACAAGCACACACATACAAAACTCATAGTTTTCCATTTTTCTTCTCTGATGGTATCTTGATTGTATCTTAAACAGTGGCCTAGTTACCTAAGGATAACTTCCTTGGAGGCAGCAAAGAACTTTTATTAAGTTACTCTGGACAAGAGCATCTGTTAAATGCTGTAAATGTAATGTAAATATAAATGACCTAAAGCAGATTACTAGTGCCCACAAACAAACGGATCCCTAACAGTACTGGCAGTAACACGCATGCCACAGTCTGGCAGTGTAGAACTACAAGAGAGACAGTGGAATCTAGTTAGGCCTGTCTCTGGATTAGTGTTGGGTTGCTATCGGTTTCAAGGAGGAAGGGGGTGGGTTTAAAATCTTACACCAGTGGTGCTATAGGCATGAAGCAATACACCCCTGGAAGCTCAAGAGCTGCAGGAACATTAACCTATATGACAACAAACATAGGTCACTGTATTAACCTAGTGCCTCACACCCAGCTGTGGGGAAACTATCAACTAAGCCCATGTTTTTTTATCAACTGAGTAAGACAGTCCTGGAAACTAAAGAACACCACACACACACACACACACAAATATATGGTGCTTGTGAGTACTGTTAGACAAATTGTGTGTGTGTGTGTGTGTGTGTGTTTGTGTGTGTGTAAATATATGCAAATAGGTGTAAAAATTATTTTAAGAAAAAATACTCTTGGCCGTGAAGCATGACCCTATTTGCTGAAGTGTTAAAATGTCATAGTCTTTCTAAAAAGGTTCACTGTGAGGTTTTGTCTGTTTGAGCTGCGCACAGCACTGGTGTAACTACATTAGCTAATGTCATTATTATGTCCATGAGGTCATAAAGGTATAATCTTATACTAGAGGAGTTCCTAAAGCAAGGAGAAATTGTGTAGGTAAACCTGCTGATGTAATGATAGCGGCTTGCAACCCTCAGCTAGTTTTGGTGCTGCCCAAAGCTTGCAGCAAACTTACCCACCAAAAAGGTTTTGGTCTGATCTGACGTGAGTAATGAGCTGCTTTCTAGGAACGCCTCTTTTGTTTTCCCAGTTAATTTAATCTGTTCATTTTTTCCACACTTCCTTTGAATTTCTCACTTTTTCCCTCGAGGAGTAAACTAAACGTTAGCTACAGTACTGTTAGTTTTAGTAGCCTGGCCAGAAATTTTTTATTTAATTTATTTATTTTTTGAGTAAATGTTCACAGCACATTTTCTGAAATATTTTAAAAGTATTAAAAACAAACTTATAATTGTTTTTTATATATAAAAAAAGCTTAAATACATAACTAATTTGCTATGTTAGCATTCGAGAGCAGACCGCTAACCTACCCGGTGACAGCCATGTTTGTCAGCTGTCCACGTCCTTTCGTTCAAGTGCCTAAACAATTTAGGTGCAGCCATTAGGTTCGCTCTCTTCCACCGGCTTTTGCATTGTGATAACATCACACTCGTTTCCCTCCCCTAAGCCACTGTAAGATCTATTAGTCCCTCTTTGCCAATTTCCCCCCCCCCATTTGTCCACACTCGGCTTACAGGTGTCCTCTCTCAGTGACTCTGCACCTCCCATTACCAAGAGCTACCTGCAGTACTGGTCCTGTATTAAAACAACATTACCCCAATCCACTCCCTCTGTCTTCTATCTTGTATGTTGCTCACAAAACCCAAGTACCATGGCGTCTGGAGCTCAGTTCTTTTATAAATCTTCCCCAACTGCCCCCCCCCCCACCCCTTTTTTCTGGGTATAAATGTCAGCATTTCCCTTTTGTACAGATTACAGACATTCCCACATCAGCACTGATTGTTCCATGTGGAATGGTGGGAGTCAAATAGAGCATTTGATTTCAGATAGCGTCGAAGCAGACAAAATGCCAGTGGACCTGGCCGGGCCCCTATTGTCTACACCGCTGGGGCTTTAGCCGGAGACGTGAACCTGAGACACGACCACACCGGGAACCCACAGCAAAAGAACACCTTGCCGGTGTGGATTTCACTAAACTCTTATAATACAATTTGTCAGGTTTGGTGAGGGCTATGGCAGCCCCTTAACCTTTTCAAGTGTTCCACATTACATCAGACAAAGGGATAATTTGTCAGCTAATGGAATATCATTCACTTGACAAGAACTTTCCAGGTAGGCTGCCAGTATGAAGTTTGTGAAGGTTAATTTATCTTTTGAGCCATTTGTCAAACATAAACCATTTTATTGTACGTACTGTAGATATGGAATCCTCTAAGGTTTCTTATTGCTCTTGACCCACGTTACCCACCCTGCTTACCTAAAGCCTCTGGAAGACCTGATCATTTGTAATGCTAGCAAGTGCTAGCAAGTTACTGTGGTTGATAGTCTACTGTATCCTTCCCCTCCCATTTCCATGGTTCTTACGAATCCAGAATATGCCCCTGTGGTGTGTTCTTGTGCACCAAAGTCCAATAACTTGTTTAGTAATTAATCCCATTGATTGGTGGTGTCATCGTGCATTAGTGGTAGTGAGAGTCATGTGGCGATGTGAACAATTCACAGGCCCCCTTCCCATTGTTCATTCATCAGCTGCTCTGATTGAGCCCATGTCTTGGTTCGCTGCAGGCCAGCCAGATAAGCATCAGTAGATGATTGGGCGCACACATTCTTAACATGGCTGACCCATGACATCTCGGGGGCAGGCGGGGGTAGCCTGTCATTATGTGTACAATACGCCGCTTTCTTCCTTCTTATCTTCGCCGATGACATTGAGAGTTTTCGCATTAACTCATTAATGACAAGACGCATCAGTACTGGCATGGGAGGCGGGGCGGGGTGTGTCACTGGATGGGTGATGCATGCTGTGTACGAAGGAACACTCCCCTTTTCTCCACCCAAATGACCCTGATAAGTCTAGTACTGATCAGTCCACATCAAAGAAGAGACTTATTATTGCTTTAATGTGTGTGTGTGAACACGGCTGTTTTTTATTATTTTTATTTTTAAATCATAAGCACAGCACCTTACATTCTGTTTACAGAACATCTGTAGCATAACTAGTATAACTTTACTAACTCGCGGAAAAGGCAACTGGGCATTATCCAGACCTGCTGCAAATGATTTTTTGTTGCTGTGACTACAGAAAGCAGCCTAAGTCATCAGCATTCAAAAGGAAGTGGGCGGAGCATGAGACGTGGGTGTGGCTCCCTTTTAGACAGACCTTACAGTGGCAATATTAGATTGAAAGCTGTTAACTTTGGACTCTGTCCAAGACATTTCAGGAAACCTGTGTAAACCTAAAAAGTACCAACCATTACAGGATAGATCTGACCACACCTTGTTCCACCTGCTCTCCACACCTCCACTCAAACGACTCAAGGTTTCCAGCTTGTGCTGCATTACCAGCAGGCTAAAAAAGTGTCTGTAGGATCCTGTAAATGTAACACTTAACACTAATCCTATGTATCAGCAGTGCCTCTAAGGGAGCACCCCATGGGAGACTTAAAAGAATGCGCTGTGTTAACAAATGAAGCTTCAGATAAAATAGTAAACTGAACAAGGTTGATTTTATTGAAATGTAAGGTCAAATGTATACACACACACACACACACACATACACATGCATGCACCTGGTAAGTAAGTAGCTTTCACCATTTCTCCAATAGTCTTCAATGGATTAGGTGCATGTGTATCTACCATGGAGATGGGGGGAGGGGAGGGGGTGGTGCTAAGGTATTTGGCTTTTGGTCACATGTAACAGTGTTGAGGTCTCAGCTTGATGCTCTGCATTTGATATTCAGTTGTCCTACTCAGTCAAACATAGAATCCAATGCAGTGGCTAAGCAGAGAACCTCAGCTAGGCCATCTCCTTCGCAGATCCATCAAAGCTGCCTCTCTCTCTCTCTCTCTCTCTCTCTCTCCCCCTCGTTTGTTGTTATGTCGGCACAATTACACTGAGGGGAGAAAAAGAGGAGGGAGAGGGAGGGGAAAAAAAACCCTGTCTGTGAAAGATTGATAGCTTTGGTCTGCGGTTCAATTGTAAATTAGAATGTGAGTCCCTCTGGGATACAAGGGCTCTATTTGTGATTAAGAAAAAAGGCTGCATAATAGAGTGATGGTAAAAAAGTTTGCTCCCTCTAACGCACAGGCAATTAGCTTGATGAAATGGCCCCTTACTTTTTTGTGTCCTGGATATGTAAACTGATATAATAAAGTGTCGGATTGTTTGTGCTATTATTTTCACCTTGAGCTGTACAGGAAGTAGCATTGTGGTGTATGGAGGACATAGTCTTGCATAACACCATCGGCTGGGGCTAGCCCACCCCCCAAGCCTTACAGACCTCTGACCAGCACCCTGTAGGGGGGGATGCAAATTCAGCATGATCAGAGACACAAAGCTGCCTCCACCCAGAGGAAGGTGGACCTGTGAAGTACAGGGAACCTGCTACCAGTATCACAGAGTTACAGAAAATTTCAAGAAATTATACTGATGTCAGCCAGGAGACTGGACCTTGGCCCTATCCACGCCAAACTTCTCACCTACTTCTATTTTTTTTTTTTTTCTGGGTCTTGTATGAACGAGAAATTATATCTTATTATCTGTAGTTATGAGATTGTTTGAGTTTAAACTGCTCCCCCACCCACCTGGCGCGGGTTGTTGACATTGGATAGGGAGCAGTAATAGTCTAAATGTATCTTCTGGTTAGGTTTATGCAGTCACTTTGCAGTTATTATTCAGTAACTTGTACTAAATATTTATGTTTAGAAATTGTACATGAACTCTTTGGTTGATCTTTTGAGGTGATTCTGTGGTAAATATTTCAACGAGTCAGCCATCTTTTGCGAGGCGACGTTTGAAAAGGATACTTCACTGGCAAAAGCTAACATGGCTAACACTGCATGAGTGCTAGTCTATATGTTTAGCATCGTGTCGGATTTGCATAAGGCAACTTGTGTTCGGTTACCGTTAGCAGCAGAAGCTCCGTTAGGAGCTACTGTTTCTCTCTTCCTGTCTCAGATGGACTCCTGCATCCAGGGTAGTGGAAGGAGAGGAGTCACCTGCAGTGGACAGTTTCATCCTCCTGTCACAAATTGATTCCACAGACGTGAGTAGAGATCAGTGTAGCGTGAGCTTGTTTTCGGCAAGGGAGCGGTGAACAGGGGCGCTATGGCAACGCAAAGCAAGAGCATTGGTACCATATGGCTGTATTGCTGGAGATGTCTGAGGGGGGATTCGCTTTCATGAAAGAGAGAGAGAAGGGCGCCCGTAATGTGGAAGCAATTACACAGGGCCGTGAGTCACCAAGCTGGAATCCTATACAATGTTTTCCATTTGCAGGTCAATGTCCATGTCTGCATAGTGGCATGGATATGCTAGAGTTATTAGTCCTGTAAGATCATATTCTCAAGCATGAGTCTGCACTTTCGTTTGCAGGGGAGGAAAGTCTCCTGCCCTCGGACTGTTTCTGTATTTTGATATTTGGGGGGGGGGGACTTCCAGGTTTTCAGTCTGATACGCCTGCATTTATAGCCCAAGTTATAGACCGAAATGTCACCAACTAATGAACTACATTCAACATGCATTTTACATGCACACAGTGGCATTAAATTATTAACTGAAATGTAAGGTCTTTAAAGCAGTGAGCTGACCAAGAACAAATAGATGATTATTCAAGTCAAATGCAAACAAGATAGACTAATAATGTCCGGGCAGTGTTTAGCTTTGGGAGGGAGGGGTCACCAACTTCCCAAGCCTCCATTATGTAAAAAGAGATTTCATTAGAATCACCCCTAGATGTAATTGAAGTCAGAGCTTATGTATTTGGGGGAGATTGGGAGAGGTTTCCCCTTAGCAGGTCTCTGTTTGACTTCTCCATTTGTACATTCTGCAAATTGACACAGGTATAAGAGATAGGCGTGAGGCCACAGGCCTGAGATCTCTGGTAGCGGGGAGGGGGGAGGGGTCTTCTCGAACCTGGAGGTATTATGGCCACACCCACACGAGCAGGGTGCCCTCTGCTCCTCTGCTTATGTTTCATTTATAAAGGAAAGTCTAGACCAGTCTGGGCCAAAGGCTGGTGTTAGTTAACACTCCACGCTTAACAGTGTACCGATCTTGTGAAAAGATTAAAAGCCAGAGAGAAAAGAGCTCAGACATAAGTTACATAAAGGATTATAATTTTTGTGTGCCTGTGTGTTTGTGGGTGGGTGGGTGTGTGTGTGTGAGAGAGAGAGAGAGAGAGTACAGTTTGGACAAAGGGCACATAATCTGTCCTTCCTCACATGGGCCCCAGTACTCATAGACTTGAATGAAAGGCATGGCTGGCCGGTGTGTGACCTGGTGGACCAGAGCCCTGGCATAAGGTCTTCAGCACCTACACTGATAAGTCCAGTCAGGTAATGGTTGTGCTTATTGGGCGAGCTATCTGTGCCACACCCAGTAAGGTCATGCTGGATTTTAAGATGTTGCTAGACAGGTCAAACAAAAGGTACCTTTTTGTCCTGGAGCCTGTGCTCTGAGCTTATATGTGGGGTTAGGTTTGGTGAAGGCTTTGATGTGATGACTTCTTGACCTTTGACTGCTGTCTGGGAGGGGATCATGTCTTTTAAAGGAGATCTTCATCTGAAAATGCTAAGCACAGTTAGATAATGAATGGATGCTAGTGCAAAACACTAGGCATGATCTTAGGGGTATAATACAAACAGCTGTTTGCTGGGATTGCTTTATAAGAAATGCATTTTACATGGCTTGGCTTTCCGTAGACTACATGCTTGTTTTCTCAGTGTGATGACCAAGTAACTTGCTAAATAGTTTAGTTTCACTGTCCTCCATTTTAGGTAATCTAAGAAGAGTAATGAAACATCGTCCATAAGAAATTCTATAATTTATATAGACCTTGGTTTTCAGAGGTAAGAACAGGTATTTATTCCATTATTCCCTGTGCAGTGCTGTAGTGCTCTGGTACTTTCTGGTACTCTCAGTTGAGGTAGTCAATACTGCAGGGCTTTTTGAGGTGAACCGCAGATTTAATTTACTAGAACCGCAGTGAAATTTAGCGGTTCATGTGCTTCAACACACCATTAATCTCAGGAAGGATTTGCTGTGAACTATCCTGGCCCTTTCTTACACTATGTATTGTGTTTTGTGGTGGCCCTCTCATACATTCAGCCCTCATCGGTTTCGCATGTTCCACTTTGAGGCGATTCAGTTTCTGATTGTGCTGTAAAATGTGGAAGATGTCCATGTACTACACACCATGCGTATGCACACAGGAAAGTGGAAAATTCCAGACACCCACCCAAACTTCATTATTACAACTCCGGAGAGATGCATGCTTGCCTTACATAGTGGAGTCTTCAGGAGGGTGAATTCAAGCAGGCATATACACAGACCTCTTAAACTAAAGGCTAAATACTGTGTTCATTAATCCCCTCTGTTGGATAAAGGCAGATTAAGCAGTTACATGTTAAAGCCTCATTCACTAATCGCTGGAACTGCCCAGGTAAGTTTTTGATAAGGTGACAGCACTGACTTCTAAATAATGCCACTATTAGTCTCTGCCCACTATTCAACTTCGAGTACGTTATGTGTACTCACAGTGCTCTTTACAAGTAAACAAGGAGCAAATGGTGCCTCTGTTGTGCCATGGAAGTTGCTAACAGAGAGTTAAGCATAATATAAAAAAATACTAGCAAAATGCTAACAGTTATTGGAAGTGTTTGTGTAAAGTATTCTTTTAAGAACATATGAACATTACTTTTAGAAGTATGTTCAGCCCTTGCTTTAAAGCATTTTATGGAATGTTATTTTTATGAATGTTCCCCCATCAGAAATGGGGCTTTCCCATAGAGCTGCTCTGGAAACAGGATGTTAGCTTCATTGGGAAAGAGATCCTGTAGTCACATTAGAACGTATTCATGTAAGTTTAACTCCCACCAGTACGCAGCTTATGCACACTTAGGGTGTATATGTATACTGTTCTCCAACATAGTCTAGGCGAACTAGACCAGAACTAGGCCTGATGTGATTTTAAAAGAGCCTCTCGACACGTGTCCCTTTTTAATCCTGCGTACTGTCACTTAAAGAACGAAAGATGCCATGGCCGTCATGAACCCCCCCCCCCCGCGAAGCGCACCTGCTCCTTCCTGTCTGTCAGAGCAGTTCTTCAAAACACTTGCTCTGTCGTTCCTCTATGATACGACTTACCTGCAGAGGATCCTGGCGAGGAAAAAGCTCACGTTGAAGTACAGGATGGCAGGGAGCATTGAACAGCGTGGAGTTGCGGCAGTAACACCGATGTCCTCTGTGAAAGGCACAGGAGTACTTCAGGACTGCAGCTGAGGTCTGGCTGGGCCAGGCATTCTTCAGAAGACCCTCGTATAAACATTACACACTCCGCCTGGGTAACTGATCCCAAATCTTGTTTGACAACAGATTTTTTTTTTTTTTTACTGCAGACACTTCACAAGCTTCCTCGGCATAGCTGAACTTTTTGGCCAGCTTGCAAATACCACAACAACTCAACACTCGTTAAATCTCATGTCGAGTGTGAGAGGCTGCCTTGTTTCTATCCCATACCTCACCACCACCCCTCCCGTGTGTGTGTGTGTGTGTGTGTGTGTGTGTGTGTGTGTGTGTGTGTGTGTGTGTGAGTGTGTGTGTGTGTGTGTGTG
>JAOYMR010000026.1:21680514-21693740 GCA_025802075.1 Tenebrosternarchus preto | reverse complement strand
TCTATCTATCTATCTATCTATCTATCTATCTATCTATCTATCTATCTATCTATCTATCTATCTATCTATCTATCCTGATTAGTGACCATATAGTTAAAACTTTAGATGTACCACGAACATAAATAGTACACAGAATTGTACATGTACACTGATTTCTTAGAAGTGTTGCTTGACAGTCTAATTTCTGTGTAGAATCCAGCCTGGGAGACCTACCAGCAATTCTGAGTTTGTTTCAAACCAACCTGACCCAGAGACCTCTTTTCACGTGACACAGAATCTCGCGGAACCCCACAAAGCCTTTCTCCCATCATGGCTTTGGTTGTGACATCACTCAGTGAGCAGAGCTTTGCTGCCGCAGTTTTCCCTCACTATCGTCCTTGCTGCTCCCAGACCTGCACACAGCTGATACAGAGCACAGCTTACATAGAGCACACAGCTGATACAGAGCATACGGCTGATCTAGAGCACACAGTCGATCTAGAGCACACAGCTGATCTAGAGCACATAGCTGACATAGAGCACGCAGCTGATCTAGAGCAGACGGCTGATCTAGATCGCACGCCTGACACGGCTGATACAGAGCACACGGCTGATACAGAGCACACATCTGATCTAGAACACCCAGCTGATACAGAGCACACTGCAGATCTATGTTCCTGCACACCAGTCTTAGTTTCAATGCCCTTTTCTTCTGGATATGCTTACTCCATGCAAGCAAAAGTTTCCTGTATTCTGTAACTGCTGGTCAAAAAGTGAACCATCAAATTAAAATGGTGCTTTAGTGATGCTACCTCAGTGTTTGTATGAGGTAAATCAGTAGACTAAAAAGGATTTAGGAGATCTGGCAACCTTCGGTATATTCATTGTAACAAATGAATCCTTTGCTGTTCAGACTGCCACTGTAATCCATCATTGGAAATTGACCTCTGATGTGACCTATCATGACTCTGCATGCTTTTTAGATTAGCTCTGGGGGGGACAAGACAAAATACAGTGAAGAAATAACACACGGACCGGGTAAATGAGCTGTTTTTGATTGTCACAAAATTGCACTAATGCATGGTTGATGTTACAGTAGTAAAATACACATAATTGCGATCTTAATTGGAACTATAATTTACAGTCATATGTTACTCAAGAATACAGGGATGGCCAGGGGAAGCTGATATTTACATAATGTTTCATCAAACATTTTATTCCGCATCACCTTGCAAAAGGTACTTCCTTGTGTGTATATTTTGTTTGCTTATTTTGCCTTTGAATCTGTTCGCTACCACAGTATGGTACTACAACTTTACTACAGAAACTTCACTACCACAGTACGTTTCTATTACCTTACTGTGAAAACTGTACAATACCATTACATAGTACTATTACTTTACTACAGAAACTGTGCAGTACCCCAGTAATATACTTCTTATGTATTATAATTAGCATTTGAATTATAATTATAATTTCTATTTATGACCACTGCACAGTACAGGTAGAATATTTAATTGCCTTCCAATCAGAAACAGTACAGAGGGTGTAAATTGCAAGCATTTACATATTTACAGACCCTATATAAATATCTAAAATCTAAACATTGTAATCTGTACATATGAAATTAGAATACAACTGATCAGTATACAACAACTGTATAAAAAGTACACTATGATTTTACGAATACATTATTTAAAAGTGCATATATGTAGAAGCAGTGAAATTAAGCATGACATTGTACCTTCTCTGCTCAGCACCTGTGCAGTGTTGCCAAACGCCTCAATCTCATCTGGAGGAGATGTGAAAACCACAAACTCCGTGTGAGGGCAGGCAGCCGGCTGGGGTTTCACATACACAGGGCGCAGTGCTACAAAGCACTGGGACACCACAGCCATTGCAAACCTGAATCATAGCGATGACACAAATCCCTCATTTCTAAGGTCATTTTACCATGAATGTTGGAGGCCAGCGGTGCTAAATGTATTATAATGCTTACAGACAGCAACAGCAGAAATAATATCACTTGATATGAACTGGAACTTGTAGAGAATATTAGCATGCAAATATTTTAAACATATCTGTAGCATGTAGTTCTGAAGGAATCGGTTACATTAAATCGTTAGAACCACAGAAGAGGAAAATGGCCTTTGTGCATATTATTGTCATGCTGACCGCTGGCCACTGTAAATGCTTCACTCCAGAGTGAATGAGGATTTAAGGCGAACCTGCAAGAGTGAAAGGCAGCGAATCTTACTGAAGACACGCTAAGTCCTCCGAATTCCCCAGGCAATGGTGTTGTTTTAAGACTGAAGGTAATGTTGAACAAATTACAACATATTTGGGCACTGGTCCAGACTTCTGTACAAAATAAACCCATAATCCTATTCAATTTGCCTGTAAGTGGTATCTGAGACGGTTGGATGTGTGAACACTGAAGAGTTCTAAAGAGTTCTTTACCACGTGTGAATATTCCATGAAGTTAAATTGTTCCTTTAAAGAAAAACATTTGAAAGGTACTAAGCTGATGTATTTACGGCTATACAGTACGTATAGTTCTACGCTTATTTTGTTCAAGTATTATATTTTATGAATATTAACGTGGGCACTTTTTGTTGCAAGCATGATGTAGAGTGTTACGTATAGTTCTCCTAAACATCAGATGTTTAGGAATTTAGATTCATGTATCATCCATGTACCTAAAGGTGTCTGCCATAATACAATAACTAGAAGTTAAACATTAAACTTACTGAGTGACAACATTGGCCGAGTGAAAAGTAGTGTTGATGTTGCCAAAAGAATTTTGCAAAACCATTATAACTATTGAATGCATAGTAAAATATAAGTTTTGTATGTTATCCTATAAGGCTTATGTGGTATTAAACCTTTTTGATGCCAGTTGATTATGACTTTTGTTTGTAAGACTTTGAGTACCATATAAAATCGGTACTAAAAGTTACAGTACTATTACGTTTTATACAGTATTTTACACATGAAACATTTTGTAGCCCTTTAAAACAGTCACTATCAATAAAGTTTCAAATATGTTTATTTTTGCCAAAATGTTTAATTGTGTTGTTGCTACTGACAAACTCCTCAAATCAGATCTGAACTTTTGGCTGCTTGCTGATGAGAAGTTGTCCCAAAGGCCTCAGAGTCATAAGAAATGAACTCACACCGTAAGCATGCCTGCTTCTAAACGATCAGGCAGAAAGTATAAGTCCTTGCTTGGATATATGCGAAGGTTTTTAGACTATGCCATCACAAGACCCCGTATTACAAAGTTATGTGAGTTACCTTAAACGACCTTTCGTATGTTCTACATTTATCGTCAAAGAACAACTAAACTCAATTTAAAAAGACAAGAAACTTCCATCACAATTGGTTATTTAGATCAAGAAACTCCCATCACATTTGGTATTAAGATCAAGCTGGCTACATTTAGGAGCTTCTGGTCATATCAGATGTAGCTGTCATTTGAAAAAAAAAGTAAATAAAATGTAAAATGTTCATTGTACCCATAGAATAAAAATAAGAATTGTTTAGGGATGTTTAGATAAGTGATTGCATTGTAGTGCTATGATATTTACAATGTCATTAAATGTAGTTTGATTACAGACGACTGTGTGTGTGTGTGTGTGTGTGTGTGTGTACTTTTAATGACACATAGGTCTCATGAGTCATAGGTCTAAGGGTGTAGGCCAGTCTACAGTATAGTCTGTAATTTTTCGTTTCTGACTCCTCATCATCTAGTTAATCAGCTTTTTCATGTAGATTATCCTGTTTAACCTTCGATCAGTGGAAGAGCCTGAAAGGGTTAATCAGGTCTAGATCTCCGTGACCCTAGGGTCAGAATCCCTCTATCGCTAGCTCGAAGGACTAAAGCTAGCGATAAGATTACGACGAACTTTCCACTTTACCATAACCTCAGGCTAGCCTTAGCCTCACACAAGGCTAGGCTAGGCCAGGCAACACACCTGCGCGTGCGTTTCCCTTCTCCCTGCTCTTTAGGGAACATGAGAAAATTATATGAGGCATTTGTTTGAAAATTTCAGTACATTACAATACCAATGCTGATAAAGACGTGAATGTTGAAAAGAATACGAATTACACTGTTACAATGTAAATTAGCCGGTCTTACTAAATGTATAAATTAATTTAGTTTATTATACTGGTTTAGGATTTATTTATATAAGAATCTACATTGCGTGTTTTTAATCTTGTACACTTTACGCGAGATAGAGATTTGAAAGCGCCCGTGAAGGTTTGTCTTCCTTATTTATCGATTCATGAAACTCCGCTTATTCCGTTCAGGGCACATCTCACAGACCCGTGTCACGGAGAGCGCTCTTTACTTTACAAACAATAATAAAGTGATTTACTTCTTTCTCTGTGCTCTAGGCATGGGAAATCGTTAAAGATCCTCCTATTTGTGTGTGATCAGTAAATATTTAGTGTGACGACATCTCTGGGTCTCGTCCTAATCGATGGAGGTCCCGATGGGGGTGCGCTATTGTGTTTGGACACACGCTGAGCCCTGCGTGTGAAGATTGTTCCTTGTGAAGGTGCGTTTTATGAGGATAAATGTACTCGCCCAATTCAGGATGCAGCTTACTTATCTACATCCATTTTCCTTGAAAAACACTATTTGAATGCTTCTATATTGCTTCAATTAAATTCGGTGTAGTTCGTGTATTTTATTCCAGGATTTATTAATGTCTTGGTGTTCGTCAATGCTCTGTTATTAATGGCTATACCTGTTGTATGCCCACTGTGCGATAACCTATGTGCATGACTATTAAATAAAACTAGGGTACGCTGTTTGAATGCGGCTTTTATAAAACAATGAGTGTCACCTACATCGTTTGTTTAATCTATGCTTCATTCAGTAGAAAGTGGCAATTGTAAACATTAAATTGCCACTTAGTAAAGACCGTTAGAAATGTTCCTGTAGCCCTAGGCCACAGTGAAGACAACAGAACGCCGTTTCATCTCGACTGACAAAAGATATTTCCAGGAGCCCTTGACGAAGGTCCCATTTTTCACGTTTGCTCAGTCATTGTTTCTGAAAGATAAAACAATCTATTGACATTAAGATCTATCAACAAGATGCCTGATTTATGAATTGTGTTTCGTCCTCACCAGTCACTGCTACTGTAGTAGCAACCAGTGTTATATACACGAAGACAGACGCGTTTAAGACTCGCTGTACGACGGATTTAAGAGACTGATGTTAGCATTCTTGTGTTTCCCGACCGTATCCATGTCCGTGCATTCGGTCTGCTGAGTAGTCTAACATAACCGCTGATGCCTTTGCGCTGTATATTTTAATAGACAAAGTCACCCATTTGGAAATTGATCTTATAACCACTAATCTGTTGGATGGTCTTACCTACGTCATAGTGCATTTTCTACACTGGTGCCTTTTATTCTTCCATCTACACAAGGTTTTTAATTGGTACGTTAAAGTTTGGTCTGTTCACGTTGAACTTGACCATCCAGAAAGTGACAAAAGCGTATCACTATTACCCGTTTCTCCATAAACAGACAGGTGTCTCTCCGTGATTCACCCCCTCCCTTTCTCAATCACTCAGCCCACACAAAGCAATAGCACCGAGGCGCGTTCTTTACCTTCTGTGCAAAAGAAAAAGATGCAAAGGACCATCTTGTCATTTTTTTCAAAAACTTCATCTCTGCGTTTAAAGAGAACCAATAGTGTCTGCTCGTGACGATATTCACAAAATAATAACAAAGTTAAAGCGTCGCAGAAAAGTTGAACTGATTTTCTCTGTCGCGCCGCCGATTCTTTTTTTCTTTTTACTCCCTAAAGTTTTTTTGCATAATCATTTCAATAAACAGACGGAAGCATTTTTGTGTATTATTCCGTCTGTGTGGAAGGAAACGTTGACTGCCCCGCCAAAAAAGAACGTTATAACACAAAGAAAGAGAAGACTAAATACATTTTCTCTAGGAGACGATGCATCAGGGAGAGGACCAATCGACATCATATGCGTTTGGTATGTTTTGGGAGGCTGTGTACGTTGTAATGCTGATTCTGTTTGTAGCTCCACTTTATTTTATGTGAATATGTATTTATATTATGTGAACTCGTTTTTTCCTGCCTTGTGAACTGATACATAATCGGGACTCGCGATAAAACAATAATCCATCAGATAAAGAAAAGAAATTATTTATTTACTCGAGCATCACTGCGTTGTTGCGCGAAATATAGTCTGAGTGATCGGCGATTAAATATTTTAGGTTATGTTGGCTCTTGAATATATATTTCATAATTTAGCAAATAATTATGATTTAGGTTTCTGTGCGGTGCATTTCGTGATTAAAGTAGGATTATTCACAAGCATTCGTCTCAATGCAGAAAAGAATAGCAGACATTCCTATATTTATCACACATAATATAAAAATATGCGTATACTCACCACGGATGTCCCGGAATAAATTCCAAAAGGTTGCGGTTTATGCCTATTTCGTCTTTCAGGTTTGCGTGAAGACCTTTGGAAAGGTCCGATTCGAAGTGCAGTACTCACTTTTTAACGTTTAGACAATTGACTAAAAAATAAGCAAAACGTCTGAAAACACTCCGTTACACATGAAGCACGAAGGGGAAAAGGTGTAAGTGAGACCTACGTACCCCTGCGACGTCCAAGTCAATTAGAAGGAAATCTCAAAAGCATTAATCAGATTAAAATGGGCGCATGTTACTTTGCTGTACGCGAGAGACGAGCAGCCGAAGCAGTTTCCATTTAAGATGGCTCATTCACATTAAAGCGCGATTTGAGGCAGAAATGATCCATACGCTAGGGGGCACCCAGATACTGTAATAGATCCTGTCTCCAGCATTTCTTCTTATTGGCAGCATATGCTCTGATTTAGCACTGTAAATTTTTCAGTGGACCCAACTCTGACAACTCTGACCCAACTCCTAGTGATGCAGAAGGTAGCCTTCGGTAAGCGAAGTTTGAGAGTTTTTTCAAACACGCAACCCGAGCAATCCAATGGGAAACACTTGTTTCATCATTTCGCACAAGTTAAGGACGCACAATGAACTATGTCGGTATCGCAATTACACTTCGCGTAGATGTTTTAGAAATTTCATCTCTTGGACAACGTACTACGTTGTTAGTCTGAAATGTTTTCTATTCCGTTATGTGGAACATGTTGTGGTTAATAGCATATTTATCGAATAAGACATCATTGTGCCGCTGTGCTCCAGAAGAGCCACATTAAACTCATTTGTTACAGCCTGTTCAGGTTGGTATTGAAAGGTGCTGTGTACAAGGCCCACATATAACTATTAAATCACAGACATTCCCACTGTTGGGAGCTAATTGACTACAAAGTTAAATCACGGCGTCGTGATAAAATAAGAAAAGTATGCTCACTACATTTTATGACTCCGTACTGTTGCTACATCATTCAGCAATTACATTGTAGGTTAGTACTGATGATACATCTTTGGTGCACAAATGTTAGCAGTCAAGAACATGTGACGCGCAAAAGGACAGATTATAGACGCTCCCTATCTTAACATGCTCATAACTTTATTCTGCAATAGCAATTAAAGGAAAAGCGAAATTTCATTGTCCATGTATGGAAGACATGCGCAACATATTATATGCAATTCACTGAAATCTATTTGAGCAATAAAATGAAATAGAATAAAAATATTGCTGTGGGTGAGCACGTGAGTAGGTGGATTGATAAATGATATGATAATTGATATGCCCTGTAATATAATATGTGATTAAAATAATCCCATTTTTGTTGTATATGTGTGTGTAGAACCGTGTTGATGATAGTGTAAGATAAAATAATATGCAAATCACACACACGCTCACACAGACACACAAATGCACATTCTCTCTCTCTCTCACACACACACACACACACGCACACACACACAGTAGGCTCGTGCACGTAAAATATCTAAAACACAGACTATTCGTGGATGCGTACTAAGTAATGATTTACCTTCTACAGTAGGTCTACTGCAGTAATATGGTCTTACATTATTTAGGTTTATAGTTAAAACCAGTTGATACCTAAAGACACTGATCTCAAATTTTACACTTTGCGTCGGAGTTTCGAGGTATCATGTAACCTAAACCAAGTAAAACGTGTATATACTGTATCAGTGGAAAAGCAAAAGTGAATTGGGTATAACAGAAGTTGGTTACCAATATCTTTTTTTTCAAATGCAGAGTTAAGATAATAAGACCGTTCATGCAAGAGATATTTGCAGATAATTTCTTATTTAGGGCACCGATTTACATAATAAAATTAAAAACAGAAAATTTATGGATCCATGAAAGAAAAATACGGAACCCTGGGATGATCACAATTATTGGATTTAAAATTAATAATAAAGAATTAAGTTGTTTGCGATTTATTACATTGAAACTGAATTGGACTCCCTTTAGGACCAAGCAGCTCCTCGACCCTTTTCCTTGCTTTGGCAAAGTACCAAGTAGCACAAGTGCCGACTAGCCAATAGGGTTCAGGGGGAGGTCCGTGAGCTCTGACCAGTCAAACACAGTCACTTTCCATATATGGCAACTCATCTCCATGGTAACGTGTGCTAAGTTGCAGCAGTCGTGTCAAAGTTCACTATATAGAGAGCTCGGTGAGCTGATCAGAGAGAAAGCATTCTGCCAGCCCAGCGCCTACAAATCGCAATCACTTCCTAACCTCCCCCTTTTTAACATATTTGATCACTTTGATTCTCTGTTCTCTTTCTTATTATTTTTACGCGCATGAAGGAGGTTCTATAGGTTGTGATCTTTTTGTTTTATTATCGCTGTTGCTTGCCGGAGAGTTGACTTCATATTTGACTCAAGCGCAGGCTTCATCTGTGCTCGGCTGCTAGCGCTACCTCATCTGAAGAAAAGGAAGAAGCAGCAATATTTTTGCCAGTTGTTGGTTTTCTTCAAGACTCGCGCTGGAACTTGGTGTCGCTCGTCGCCAGTATCTATACAAGCTATTTGTTTCCGTGCGTCTGAACGTAGCTACGCGTGAAGTTATTGGCCCGTCTCTGTAGTAGGCTATCTTTTTGCCGACGTATTTATTTTCCATTTTTCCTTGATGGGTTTCCTGGATGGATGACTGCAAGCGACCCTGGACTTGGCCTCAAAGAGCAGGACTGCGATTCGGCTCGTCTTCGCCTCAGTTCTAGCCATCGCCAAGTAACGCGTTTCTGTTCAAGAAATAGGCTACTGTTCGTCATCGGTGCGCAAGTTTCAGCGGATAATCAGACTATACTGTAGCCTACCGATCTTGCATTATTTATTTGACTGTCTTCACTGATAAAAAAAGCACCGTGCTGTATTATTTTAGAAACAAGACACCACGACTCCAAAAACGGAAGACAAAAAGTTTTTTAACGTTGACTGATAGATATGGCAATGGTAGTGTGGAGAGGCTCCCAGGACGATGTGGCAGAGACGCAGGGCACACTTTCATCGCAAGCCCAAGGAGGACTATCGCTACCGACTCCTCAACCAGGCCAGTTGAATCTGACGGCCTCTCAGGTTGCCCCTCCGACCCCTCAGACACCAGTTCAAGGACCCCCGAACAATAATGCACAGTCTACTCCGACGAACCAGACGTCGCAGAGTCAATCGGACAAACAGCAGCAACAGCATATAGAATGCGTGGTTTGCGGGGACAAATCCAGTGGTAAACATTATGGCCAGTTCACTTGCGAGGGGTGCAAAAGCTTCTTCAAACGGAGCGTACGAAGGAACCTCACTTACACATGCCGTGCCAACAGGAATTGTCCCATTGACCAGCACCATCGCAATCAGTGTCAGTACTGCCGCCTCAAAAAATGCCTCAAAGTTGGCATGAGACGGGAAGGTATTGGGATTTTTGTTTTCTTATTGTTGTCTGTTGTCTGTGTTTAGTGGACTGAATGAATAATGTATGCTACGTTCCCCATATTCTCTCCGACTCCTCTTGCTAGGCAGTCCGACCGGAGCACGCAAAGGAACCGCCTTCATTAATGCTCGAGACGGCGCTTATCATGCCCTGCTCATAGTGTTCGAATAAAGTAAACGATATCTCGCGCGTTTATTGTGCATTACACATAGTCTGTATAGATTGCGCTAGAATATTTATGGTTATTGCTTTTATTTAGCCACGAAACAAGTGTATGCATCTGGATTTGAATAATACCACTGCAGATATGCCGCTCTGTTATGGCGAGCGGACTGTATGGACACAGCATTAAAATCACACACACACACACACACACACTCACACACACACGAGGCTGAGGTCTTAAGCTCGACCGCACGCCGCTTTACACAGAGAGGTGGAAAATATTGAGATTAGTTTTGATAGGTTTGTGCTTGGATCAGTGTTCCGTTAGCAATCCGGTTCGGTTTTAGTTGTTAAGAGCTAAACTGAGTCTTACGCTAGCTAAGTAGGTTATGGGTTAGCATCCATGCCTTTCTTTGTGCGTGTATTCGGGAGGTCTCATGATCTACCGTGAAATATTAAAACACGGATTCGTTGACAAGGCTGCGATGTTTCTGACAGTTTTCTAAGTAACTTTATAATGTGTTCTGTAAACGATAGTGATTTACTTAACTCTGTGAGTCACTGGGCTTAACTAAGTCAATTATTTAGGGGTTGTTCAGTGCACTGTATTGCCAAGCTGTGCCATAGTGTTGTGAGTGTGAATGTGTCATTGAACAATAATTACTTTATTAAGACAAAACGTACATGTACTAATTTTCTATGAACTTTTTACTGAATTCTAAGTTTTGAGCGGAGTGATTGCATGTGCACATATAGGCTAATACAACACCAGAGCAAAAGAATTAAATACACGGTCACACTGTTTTTGATATGTAGAAATCAAGCACCAATATCTGTAGTTTCTCTTACAGCGGTCCAAAGGGGACGGATGCCACCCACACAGCCGCACCATGGTCAGTTCGCCTTGACAAATGGGGACCCACTGCACTGCCATTCCTACCTATCCGGATATATCTCTCTTCTGCTGCGAGCGGAGCCCTATCCAACATCCCGGTATGGCAGTCAATGCATGCAGCCCAACAACATCATGGGCATCGAGAACATTTGTGAACTGGCGGCCAGGATGCTGTTCAGCGCAGTGGAGTGGGCCAGGAATATTCCCTTCTTCCCAGACCTCCAGATTACAGACCAGGTCGCTCTTCTGAGGTTGACCTGGAGCGAGCTGTTTGTTCTCAACGCTGCACAGTGCTCCATGCCACTCCATGTGGCCCCTCTGCTGGCGGCGGCTGGCCTCCATGCCTCCCCCATGTCTGCGGACAGAGTGGTCGCCTTTATGGACCACATTAGGATCTTCCAAGAACAAGTAGAAAAGCTGAAAGCTTTGCACGTTGACTCTGCTGAATACAGTTGTTTAAAAGCCATCGTGCTATTCACTACGGGTAAGTTTTCATTATTATTATTATTATTATTATTATTATTATTATTATTATTATTATTATTATTATTATTATTATTATTATTATTATTGCTACTGCTGCTGCTGTGATTTAGTAGTGTAGTTTTAGTCTTTATTTACTTTTTCACATTTGCATTCTAATACAAATAATGTTCATCTTAAATAGTTCCGCCCGATTTAAAAATTAACACACGTGTTTATAGCTGCATTTATTTATGCATGTAATAAGAAAAGTGGAACTTGACTTTTTCTTTTATTTCAGGACTTAAAATAGTCATTATATTGCATTATTGGGATCCAATTCTGACAGCTGGGGCATTTTTTTAAAACATCGAGAAAATTAAATTTTAGAAGACACAAAACAACTGACAGGGAAGCTAACATCAGTTAAAGAACATATTTATGCGAAGACCTTTCAGTTTATGGATTAGAAAGCCTACAGAACCTTTATTTTATTAAAAACAAAAAATATATACATGTTGTAAAGTCTTAAACACGTATTATTTACAAAAAAAAAATGCACGTGTTCACTAAGCTGTTCGTGGTCTAACATGAACGTGTATTTTAAATCCTGTCAGTAGATAAAATACTTATGACGGAGCACGTTATAACGCAAGAACGTAAACATTGTTTTACTTAGTTTTTTAAATATTTACTATTAACATAATTTGACGCTTAGGTACAATCAATTATTTGTATTTATTTGGAATGACAGATATTAATGATGTCACGCTTGGTGGGGGAGGGGAGATGAGCAGCCTGGTAGGAAGAGGAAGAAAGGCCTAATGCTCTATTTACACGTATTTAAGCACAACTTTCCGCTGTGAGCTTGATACTTTAAATTGATATATTGCTCCAAGTTATGATAAATGAAAAAGGCCTGATTATTTCAATTGTGCTTCGTTCCGTCGGGCGGGAAGAAGACATTTCATTCCATGTGGTAAAAGGACTCACAATTCTTCCTTGTTTTGTTAGGGGGATCTAGGGATCTGACACACATGCTGGACTCGCTCCAGAACTGGGTCATGACCCCAACTTCCTTTCTTTATTTGTGCATTACAGACTTAAAGCGAATAGTTGCACAGTTCTCAAACATAACAGCGAATATGTTTCCTAAGTAAATGCGCAATAAGAATCTTTAGTAAATACGTAAAAAGAATCTTTTGAACAATATGTACAATGAAGCCCCGTGAGCAGCAGAGTTTTTTATGAATTACGTCATCGTACTGACTTCTTTAATCCAAGTTTTGTTTTTAATTTTTTACATTTTTTAACTTATCAGAAAATAAAATCAGCGAAAAACATATTATAAATTATCACGCTGCGATGACGTTTGGAATTAGTATTTAGCTCCTTCAGGCTCAAGGCCTACACTATTCTGTATAATTTAGTCATTTCAAAATAGCATTCTGCCTGTTAACAAACAACAGTGACGGTAGACATACACACTCGGCTACATGTTCGCTATTGCCATATTGTGATTAAGTGTTTGTACACGGGCGAACACTGATCACCTCCAAACTATCTGTGAATTAAAAGGACTTATACTTCGTATTTTGTCTCAAAACGACTTCACAAGGCGCTGTACAGGTCAGGTCAAGTCCTCGTGTGGAGTATCGGCTTTATTAAAGAAAAATAAACCTTTACACACCCTAGCCTCTATTTCGCGTACAGGCTTTAAAACGACATTTTTCCGGTTTCTGTTAAAGTCATTGTAATTTAGAATAATACTCACTGATTTGCTCCGACTGACACTTTTCAAAAAACGATTGTTTACTTTTTCTTTAGT
>JAOYMR010000026.1:21658551-21672002 GCA_025802075.1 Tenebrosternarchus preto | reverse complement strand
GGTATATGATATTAGAGAATAGTGCAGCAAGGGAAAATCACAGGATTTGATCACAGGATGACTGCAGTGAGCGGCTGGCGAGTATAGACAGTACAGTATACGTAAAATGATCTCAGCTAAAACCAGGCCTGTCCTATAGGCTGTATTCATGCTTTTAAGGTTACAAAGCGCTTTAGTCATAAGAGAACCATGACATGCGTCCTGTGGTTTGGGACTTTTGTTGTTATAATTAAAAAGTATCAATGACGGAATACTTGGTTACAATTTATAAATTCGTTTAAGTTGTTTATTTATTTATATGTAGATTTTAAGTAATTTTTTATCTGATTTTATTAGACATTTGGTAAATTTACATTTATGGTATATTTACATTTATTTAAATACACATTTTGCAAATAATACCTGGACAACAAGGTAGCACACACACAAAAAAGAGAACATTTTCAGTTTGTCCAAGCGCATTTTAATGTGGCATACTGAAGTGCTAACTAGCCTATTGCTAATAGATATGTAAAAAAAAAATCTAGTACTACATGCTGTTACATTATTATTATTATTATTATTATTATTATTATTATTAATCGCTGTATTTATAGATCCATTCAGGTTTTCCTGTAGGACTTAAAAAGTCCTATGAGTTGTTCATGGATGAATTACTTTAAAAGATTATTGTAAGCCTCTCCCCGCTCCTCACTACTGCAAACCAGCAGCAGTTCTTAGGAACAGTGTAAGGGCGTGGGCAATTATAGCCTGATTGCAAAAGTGCTGTTTACACACGTGTTAGGAAAAGTGGAAGCAATGCATTTTCCTGGGCTTAGGACCCTCACATGGTCAAAAGAGGGGGAACATGAGAAACATACATGAAACAGGGGTAAATCGAACATTTTAAACTTGCAAATATTTCGTTACAAAGATATTTGCTTTACATCAGTGATCAAATGATTGTTGTATAGTTGTATTTATTGGACAAACATCTACCTCTCTGACTCTTTCTCGCTCCATCTATCGCCCTATCACGCGCGCCTAAGAGACAGAGAAAGAGAGAGAGGGAGAGGAGAGATAGAGTGAGAGAGAAATAGAGGTGGGGGGAGACGAAGCAGGGTAGGCAAAGTGTCCTTAATTTTGAGAGACTGGACAATTTTTCGTATCAAGCGAGGACCGAAGCTAAAACTTGTCAGACACCATCCAGCTTAGACCAGGCACGTTTGCCCTCGGCTGCTGGCTGTGAGATTGTTCTTTATTCTCCATAGCTGTTCTTCAAAACTGGCTCCACCTTTAGTAGCGTTCGGTACACTGTTGAAACCCCTCACGCTTAGCTATGTGATTTAGTAGCAATATCCATCGCATCTTTGATGCATTTTCACGCCTGTGGTTGCTTCGGTTTAAAAGGAGTGCCAAGACAACAGTTGTGACATAATTTGATCTGTTTTAATGTGATATCAACAGAAATAATTAACAAACGCTTTTGGTATGAAATATAGCATTATAGTAACATTATTATATGTATTCTATTACTTTTTGTTATTAAAACGATGAAACGCATATGGATCTTTGACTATAGCTTTAAGGATACAGTGAAATGGCTGAAATGACTGAAAATATAAATATACCATCACCAGCAGTCATTTAAACACAAATAGTACTTAATAATAATAATAATAATAATAATAATAATAATAATAATAATCATACATCATCGTCATCATCATCATCATTATCATCGTCGTAATCATCACTAGCACTTTTTTTTCATCCTCTCCGATCATTTCTGAGTCCATTTTGAATCAGACAAACCAGTAAATAACGTGATCTCGAAGCTCGAGGTTGTCTATACAGGAGAAGCTACTCTGGTGAGAGTCAGAGTAGGTGCGCGCACAAGTTCATCTGAAAACGGTGCGCTCTAACGGCACGCTTTAAAAGGCGCACTAGACAGACACCCTCACCCTTTGCTTTTATGAGGGCGAGGGACACCGCTGTCAGTTGTGAAGAACCACGCTTTTTCTTATCGTGGATCATTAGCGGCCTCCTCCATCTCCACGTCTCATGTACTAAACAGTATGGCAAGCATGCATGAGATGCCCGCTAGGGACGTTAAGGCTGTTCTCAAGGTTAGAACGAAGGTAGAGAAATATATATTTTTTACATGGTATGAGGCCTTCTTCACGTTTTAAATGTCCATTGCTTGATATCTGACGGATGTTCTCTGACACTTTGAAAAAATAAATAACAGTAAAAACAGGAATGACAAAACAGATTTTTGGTCAAGTATTTACATGTTTTAAAAGTCACTGACCGTTGTGGAAAAACAGAATAATTTGAATATGATAATACAGACGTGCCACGTGCTTGGTTCAACAGAAATACTGATACTATTCTCCACGACTCAGTTCACACACCAGTGTACAAAGCCTGCCGTTCTCTTTGTTGAAGCGAGATGGCGCTATTTTGTGCTGCAGTCAAAGAGAACCTTTGGTGAACCCGACCTCCAGTTGCATTTATGTAGGTTTCGGTTACAAACAATAATTTTAACAATAAGGCACACACATGAGCGAATGTGATGTAACGTTAGTGAACTACCTTTAACGTATGTGCTGCGGCTTTAGATAAAGATTGTGCATGAAATGAGTATTCGGCTAAAGGAGTACTCAAGTGTCTAAATGTAGTTATTGATTAAAAATGATTAATTATTACATTTTTAATATTAATGTAAATGTTTTAATACGCAGATACAACTTTGAATATATTGTTATAATAATAATAATGCTAATAATAATTATTGTTGTTATTATTAATTATAATAATGTTGTTATTGTTTTGTTATCGTCCTAATGGTGTACGGATGTAACAGATTTGAATTCGTTATATCTTTATTTTATGCAAAGTGAACCGGTAAAATTTCACCCTTAATATTAAAGAATCAAGGGGTTGTATTTAAAATAGGAGCACAGAGTTTCGATTAACAGCAACAACTCCATCAATAATAATAATAATAATAATAATAATAATAATAATAATAATAATAATAATGATAATAATAATAATAATAATAATAATAATCCTTTTTTTTCTTCTGGTGGCTATTATTCTCGTTATTATTTATTTGTGTATCTACATTTTAAACATTGCAGACAACTTGCGCTTATTTATGTTTAATGATAGTTGTTATCTGTTTGTGTTATAATAATTTCATAATTATTCTGAAAATAAACAAAGCTTTTAATTTGTTTATTTATTTAACTTGAATAAATACTTTATCCTCTAACGGGTCAACAAGAAATTTAGCTTGATTATTATTTTGATTATGACAATACTGCTTCTGATGATGATGATGATGGCGGTGATGATGATGATGATCATGACGACGACGACGAGGACGACGACGACGACGACGACGATGATGATGATGATGATGATGATGATGATGATGATGATGATGATGATGATGATGATGATGATATTACTTTGATGCAATTTAGCATTTTAGCTATGTATAAACAACCATGAATCAATTCCCAATTCTTCACCCTACGAGGTAAACACTGACCGTTTCATTAGGTGGACCTGTTTACAAGGGAAGTTAATCATCTGTTGAAAAAATTAGCTTTCATTTCTTGTTATATGAAACGTTAATTCTCCTTTAAAGCTTATGTGAACCGCCTCCTCAGCTTGTTTTGACTCATAACCTTTATCCTTTTTTAAACTTATCGTCTTCCTGTTTAACGTTTGTATATCGTTTACTGTCGGCTGGAGATACTGAACCACTGCTGAGGAGAGAAATCAGTTACGGTATGATGAACAGTGACGGTATATGAGCACCCCGTTTACATACAACATTTCAAATTATTATTTAATTACTTTTTTCTACGTATGTCTTCAAAATATACAAACCTTTTTTTTACATTTTTAATCAACTACCTGTTTGTCTTTCTGTCTATTTAATTTACAAGCTATCCGTCCTGAAAAAAAGTGTTTTTCTAATATTCTGTTTTCTTCTTGTTTCTTGCCTACAATTAGATATCATGCTGGTTATTTATTGGTTTACTAAAACTACACGCATTTAACCTGCTCGTTTTTGGGGGCAAAGGAGGAGTAAAACGTTCTAAAATTCTAAATTTGGCATTTTAGGATGGAAGCTAATTAAACTTTGCTAAATATTTCTTAAAAGGCAAATGATCTCGCTACTGATTACATTAACAAAATTTAAAAGCAGCTACAAAATGTCCACATGTGCTGAAAACGGCTGCCCGGACAAAGCTGCTTCAGCGGTAATAATTCGGAGTTTCTCTTCTCCTCCTCTAATGTCTGACTGATAACAGAACTGTGCCTCTGATTGTCGGTGTTAGTCGCGAGTGAGAGAACATAACAGTTGTCAAATGGAGAGTTTACGTTTTATTTTCAGGCTGTTTCTATAACTAGCCCGTTTTCTCTTTCTCCCTTTTGGAACATCATGAACTGATGTAAAAGCGGTTGAACTTTTGTTTGGTTACAACTCTTTTAAAACAAACTGAGCATCAGAGATAGAGAAAGAGTGATTAAGAGAGAATATGGAGTGATATTTTGGAAATAAATCGAATATCGTGTTATTTAGTTATCAGGCGTGCAGTATTATGCACGAAGATCTTAATGTCATTAACACAAAGGTGGACCGGGGTGCCAGTGTGAGCAGGGGACCTTAAATCCGGTCTTCATAGAGTCTCTGTAGAATGGTAGACTGAGTGCGTATCCTCTAATCACGTTCCCTCACGTCTTGGTTAGTCCTCTGAACTTTACAACTATATGTAAACAAGTTGTCAGTTTGGAAATAATCTTCTTTCCTTTTTATTAGAATGAAAATTCAATCTCCCAAGCTTAGATTAGGCAGATGAGATTTTTTTTTTCATTAGTTGTCATTGGTTGGGCCGGACTTCGGTGGACAATAATGTGGCAATTGTGGATGCTTTGTGACCCATAAAATTTGAGGGTGACTATTCTGGCTTTGGTATGTAATTATGCAAAACACTTTGTATAAAGACTTGCCATCTGATCTAATGATAGAGCCTGCACTCTCGTTTCAAAAGAAGGAGGGTGTGCCACAACATATACAGGCTCGACGTGGGAGGGGACCAGCTACATTCTAATACATTTCAAGGAATATTGCAAATAAACATTTTTTTTTTTATGCGAGCTTTTGTGTACGTTTTTATGCATCTGTGTGTTTGTGCAAATTGTGATCTATGCAGGTGAAAATGAAGGTGAAATGGGAGCGGACGCCAGGCAGCCGGGACTCTAAAGCCTTGAACTTTTAAATCAGGTCGGTCTTTTAAATCAGGACCGTAGACTGCGTATGCCAAGGATATTTGCAAACAACCTTTGGTATATGTGAGACATGAAAATAAGGTTATTTAACTTTTTAAGCAACATTTAATAACACAATAACTGGACAGAATGGAAAAACAGAACAAGGAATAAGTCTGGACAGCAACACTGATTGGCAGATGAATGTCCTCATATACTCCAGGCCAACCTATTCAGAAGATGCACCCTACCAGATAGCAAATCCAACGCTGCACCTCCTTGTCACCAAAGCACTAATCGTTTGGAACTGTCATTTCTCTCTCTCTCTCTCTCTCTCTCTCTCTCTCTCTCTCTCTCTCTCTCTCTCTCTCTCTCTCTCTCACTGTCTCTCTCTCTCTCTCTCTCTCTCTCTCTCTCTCTCTCTCTCTCTCTCTCTCTCTCTCTCTCTCTCTCTCTCTCACTTGCTCTCTTTTCTTTTTTTAATGGATGACACGAAAAGAGGGTGTGTCGATTTAAACCCACGGACGGTGGTATGGTGAAAACGTGAAACCGTGCGTGGAGGCCTGGATTTGGTGGGACCCTGTATTATTATTATTATTTTTTTTTTTTGCCATGTTCACTGTAGGGTATTTTGTGTGTATGCACATAATAAACACTTGTGCTGACCGACAGAGGTGTGAATCTGAGAGCTTTTCTACCAAATGAAGTGCAGGCAGAGAGAGAAATAAAAAGATGTGCAGCTGTCAGGGGTCAGGCGAGCTGAGATTGCTTCCAGAGATCTTTTGAAAAAATCACACGTTTGAAGGCTTAGTGCTGCTGCCTTCGCATTTCAAGTTCAGATCAGTGAACTAAGGAAGGAGAGGGAGGGAGAGAAACAGAGCGCGCGCGCGAGAGAGAGAGAGACAGAGAGAGAGAGAGAGAGAGAGAGAGAGAGAGAGAGAGGGAGTGAGAGAGAGAATTCATAATGTAAGAACAGGGCTGAGAGATTTTGGAAGGCACAAGACAAGCCGCCTTCTTGTCCACAGAGATATAAAGGCGTTGTAGAACAGGATAACTTTGTTTGTTTGTTTGTTTATTTATTTAGTCATTTTATTACGTCCTAGTTTATAGATTACACCGTTAATGGAACCATGTCTCTAATTATGTTTTATGTCGTTAAATTGTGTGGGTGTTTGAAGAGTGTGAAAAAAACTCAAAATAAGCTCCGAATATGGTCTAATTAGGTCTACCTGACGGAAGTACTTGTGGTGACACAACAAACTGGACAATCTGTAGTCTGTCTAGTGAATTCTTTGTAATAGTTTAGTCCAGCGGTTTGTACAACATTGTCTCAGTGTTTTATGATGTGACACACCTGACACTATTGTTAATATATTGCGTATACCCAGTGTCAATAACTTAAATAACTTGTTATTGGGACAAAGTCTGATATTTTGTGTAAAAGAGAAAAGCTGATAAAAATGAAGACCATAGGCTAAGCTTATATTTAGTATATTTGGCACATTAAGTTGCCATCTACAGTATAGAATCGAAAGAATCGGGGAGTGAGATTAAGAGACCCAATGAAACAAATTAAAACCCCTCGGTTTGATTTATGACCCGCTGTTGGCGCTGACATTGCCATTACGGTTTCGCTACATTTATTTGTGTTATCTGTGGAACAAAAATACCGGCGCCCAAATACAAGTAAATGGATTGTGCCACCCTTATGTTCAGATACTGGTCTGGCCCGAATCACATGCAAAGACATGTAATCAAAGCACGAATCACGTGCGTAGACCTGTAATCATTACTCACACTAAGTTGAACCCTGCTTTATAATCACTTGAAAGTAGGTTCAAAAGCTCACATCGTTTGGCTTTTTTTTTTTTTTTTACTTTTTTTATATAATGAATTAGGCTTGTGCCTAAGGGTGGTGGCAGAATAGGTTATATATATTCGAATGCGTTTCTGCTGGCAAAATAATATGATATAATAAGAAAGGACGTTTAAGACATGAACTTGGGTTACTAAAGTCTTTAATAAAACACGCACAGTATGCATAGGGTCATATCAGAGCCATATAACTAGACCTACGTAACTTTATTATTATTATTATTATTATTATTATTATTATTATTATTATTATTATTATTATTATTATGTTATCAGCGGGCATGGTCGCTCCAATGAAACGTCTATGTCCTGGTTAGATGTTAAGGAAATTATGTGGATTAGTTATTCAAGACATTATATTACTTGGAGCTAGACACTAAACATCCTGAAGTGCAGGAGAATTGTTGTTGTATTCCATCTTTTGGAAATTAGCAAACTGATTTGACTTTCCTTTGGGATTCTGATAACATATATTCCATCTACTTCCATCTAGTGCCACAGTCTGAAAACTTTTTTTTAAATCGTCACGGATCGTTATCTGTGGAACACATAATTATACACGTAGAAAGTGCTACAATCGATTATTTATTTATTTATTTATTTAGCCCAGGGCTACATTTATTTATTTGTTTATTTATTTATTTGTGGTGGGTGGGGGGGAGGTGGGTCATTTTAGATTTTTATAACCAATTAGATACTATCAGAACTTTACTTTGCAAACCGTTTGGTAACGAAGAACACAACGTGACACCTGTAGATGGACAGAATAATTAATATATGGGTAAATGAAAAGATTAAAAAAAAAGCTACAGCAAATGTAAACTACTGCATTTTACTTTTATTTGGAACGTTGTCTGCGCGACTGCAACGTAGGCTGCTTTAATTCATTATCACTGGAGATCCATTTTGACAGACCGGGTCACAGTCATACAAAAATCGTACAAAACATCAGACACGAAGGGGAAGACACCAAACAAATAAGCCATCTAAACAATCTGTGAAGAAGTCGGCTAAAATCTTCATAACCCCACTTTCATTCTCTAACCAAAATCGTTCGGAACTTTTCATACGAAAACGGTCCCTGTCCGTTCATACGAATTTACGGCGCTACGTTTTATCTCCTTTCCTCTATGCCTCTTTGACACCTCCCCACATATGGCTTTTGCATGATATGCTACCAGCTTTGCTCCTGAGGCGGGGGCATTGGATGACAAGTCTATTAAGGGGATGACAGGCGTAGAAGCCCATTTACACCGCAGGTCTCCTGGCCAGACCTATCCCGACACACGTGAAGATGGAGACGCAGACCCTGACCCCTGTCGCAGCTCCTATGTGCGACTTACTTTTGATATTTTGATAACATCAGAAAGGCTTTTGCAGCTCCCTCAGCATGTCGACATCTTTTGTGTGCGTAGTGAATAGTTGGCGATGTTCTCTTTTCTCGAAGACGTCGACCAAATAAACCTTAACATAGGCCTTATATCAAACCTCTGAATGTGTTGAAATTGACACTTCATAATATTATAGACACCCACGATATTAATATTAATTCCATAATTTTTCCAGTGATCCTCCACCACACACGTCATACCGCCAAACATACAACTCTTAATACATATCCGTTACGTCAATGACAGCCACCATTATTTCACGTTTTGCATGTTTTGGTGCTTTCCCGCGGTTTGTTGACGTTACTGAACGTCGAAATTCCCTTTATATTTATAATCATTAGTGCCTTTGGATGTCCACAAACAACGTCTCTCTAATGGATACCTGTCAGGAAGACATGGCTAGGAGTAGAAGATATTTTTCAACGCAACAAAAGAACTCTTTCCCACCTTTACTTCAAAGACAAGTCAGTGTAACAGCAATTACATGCTTTTATTAACAATTTAGGCCTCCTTAGTTGTGAAGGTGCCAAGAATAGAATGAAACATGATGAAGTGACAAAGTCATTATATTTACATGAAGAGGAAGACTAGAGGATACCCTTTTCTCATTTAAACATGTTAACTATGAAAGACTTTAACAACGAAAACATTTTAACAATGAAAGAGGCAACAGAGACTCTGGTAGCAAATTTATGACATCATGATTAGATTGTGAGGAGATTGAAACATTTCCTGTTGGACTGAAGTTTCTATTCATGAAAAATGAAGCTCTCATGAAGCCCTCAAAGTTCAACCATCCATTGTCAACGAATTTCTGTGTGTTATTGTGCTTCCTTTACAGCTATTTGGCTCTGCTCTTTGGCAATAGAAAACTAGGCCACAGCTTCCAGGTTTTTGGTAAATAATCCATAATAAATTAAAAATAAAGAAAACGCAATGATCTTCATAAATGTATATAGCATGTAGACTCTTTTTCATAAAGATGCTGAGATGTGTGTGTGTGTGTGTGTGTGTGTGTGTGTGTGTGTGTGTGTGTGTGTGTGTGTGTGTGTGTGTAAATTTTGTACCTGGAGGCCTGGAACAAGACTCCATCCACCATCTCCTCTGCTTTTTGTATGTTTTGTTCAAACAGCCGAAACACAGGGACCCCTAGCAGCCATTGCTCACTGCGCAGCTCTGATCTGTGCCATGACAGAGCACTTGAACAATATTAGTCTGTTGAACATGCTGGCCAAGCTGCCACTTTCAATTTGCCCATGACCTCTCGGCCAAAAAAAACACAGGGGGAAAAAGTTGGAGAGTGCAGGAGGGAGAGCTGGTATTATTGGTCTGACAGCTTCACTCATCTGGAAGTAATGCAAAATGCAATTCATATTTCTACTTTGTGACCTTGCACTGGACGAACTGTGATATGTACAGGCTGGCCAGCCAGTCAAAGCGAGCAGGGAGCAGACTGTTCCATAGGTGGGATTTGTCAGAAATGCCGTGTTCCTGTCATTAAGGTTTTCTGAGGCAGAAGTCATGGTTTACTGGTGGGAGGACAGCTCACTGATGCCTTGAGCAGTCAGCAAACAGGTCAACACTGTCACTGTCAAGGCAAAACAAGGAGGTGACAAACTGTCTGCTAAACGACAAGGAGACATGGCAATTTTAAATGTTTGATGTTATCCAGCAGGAAGGAGAATATTTGTAGACTGTAAACATGAACAGGTGTGTATGTGTAGTAATACATTTTCACTGTACAGGTGTATTTATGTATTTTTTTCTTTTTCTTTGAAGTCAGCATGCACGTTTTGATATAAAACTCTTCCCGTGTCAACCTACTGCATCTATTTTTAAGTCAATTGTGTATATGTTTGATTTTATTTCCATCTTGTTTTCACCCATTCTGGTTCATTCCTGACTTAATGCGTAACGCAAAAACAGAAGATGAACATCCAGAGCAGACGGGTATATCTCCATGTGTTTGAATACTTTTCTTCCTGTTCCTATGCCTCTTGCACAGCGGCTAAGTTGACTAGCACTTTTCATTTAAATTATACTTAAGTTATACCCCTCAACTACATATCAAGCTGAGCAAAACATGCTTCAAATAGTCTATTCCTACGGACAATGCTAAGAGACTGAAAAAGATCTCAATCGGACTAACTACGCCAATCCTATCCTATTTAATATTAATATACTATAATAGATCTCACTTATAATATTATAATAGACCTCAATTTGACTAACTACGCTCAAAGGTTTAATATTGTTGCCAATCCTGTACTGAGTCACAGACAGCATATACATTGTCTACTGTAGTGGTATATTACTTTGTTACTATTTGTTACTCTTAAGTTATAAAGTCATCAACCATACAATAAGCACATTGACTCAAGTGTTTGAATTAATGTCCAAACGTACAATAGCATCAGGTATAGACTATTCCATAAACGTTGGTAGTAACTGGTAAACTGGTAGCGAGTTGTTGTTGTTTTTTTGTTTTTTTTTTCCTCCTTCTTTTTAATCCACAGTCCTTGTTCCCTGCCTGCCCTTATAATCCCCTGGCATGTGTTGGTGACATCACACGGCTACTGGCTCCAAGTTTCTGTCCCCCTGCAAGTGTCATTAACTCAGTGAACAAATGAAAAACGACTGGGAGACTTGCTGGCTCCCACCATTGACCTTAGGCATTATTAGAATGACCTCTCTTTGGCTTTGACCAAAAACCTTTTTGATATCATTGCTGGAAGTACACACTAGGAATGATGGTCTGGATACTGATGGGGGGGAAGGAGGTATTACACAGGGGAGGAGAGGCACGCTGAGCAAGTGGTGCTATGTAAATGTATATCTATCTTCCATTGCTACAGTATAAATACTTAATTAGGGGACACAAGCTGAACTGCCGTGCTTGCTTGCTTCTTGACCCTCTTTAACAACAATGGGCAATATTTTGGTTTTACATTGCGAAAGGTTTAAAGGAAACAGTATCCTAGCACAGAGCACTCGATGTCGATTCGGGAATTGTGTCACGGTCAGCGGTGTGATAGTATCTATGTAGTGGAGAGAGAGGAGCAGTCAGGTGTGGCGGTGGGAGGGCTGAGTGCACGGGATACCGTGTCCCGCTTTGAACCGGAGGAGGAAGCACGGTTGGCTTGGAATGGCAGTGCGTGGAAAGGCTTGCACGTGACAGAGCAGGAGTTTTCCGAACGCCGAAGCTCGTTCGTCTGTGTGTGGCACAGGTCCAGGAGGAATCGCTGCAGGTCACCGGCGGTGGGTGGGATGCCTTCCTACACAGCAGCTCAGACGCAGCTGTTTCTTAGAGAGGGAGGGAGCGAGAGAGGGGGATAGAGAGAGAGAGACAGAGAGAGAGAGCAGAGGAGCAGAGAAAGAGAGAGCAACAAAGGGAGAGAGAGTGACAGGCAGGAGAGGGAGAGAGAGAGGGAGAGAGAGAGAGAAAGAGAGGGAGAGAGAACGCTTCAGATAATGATTGCCAGTATATTCTTCTCTTGCAGACACTAGGTCATTGTTTGTGTTGTTGACTTCCGTTTTCTTTTTGAAAATAAAACAGAAGGAACAACAAACATCAGCATGACTTTTTTTACATCAAAAATTCTGTGCACTGAAAGAAATGTCATGTCTAATCTGTTTTAATAAAATCACTGGGTTATTTGTGCACACTCCCATGTGTGAATAAATAATTCAATATATTATCCTGATTTTCTTTACACAGAAGTCTGGCAATAATGTCATAATGACCTAATTGATACAATATGCCTAACAGTTTATCAAATGTTATCATTGTGTGTGTGTGTGTGTGTGTGTGTGTGTGTGTGTGTGTGTGTGTGTGTGTGTGTGTGTGTAAGAGACAAAAAGAGAAAGGTGGTGGTGGGGGTGTAGTCAGAAGATCTTCTCATTCTGAAATCAGTGGGAGGAAGCCTGCAGGGGGTCCAACAGTAATGATGACATTGTTTCTTCCTTAAGTGTTGGGGATATATTTCACTCAGCGGAGTCCAGAGTCTTTCGAGGATTTGCAGGGAGGAGTTACAGCTCTCCAAATCTCTGCAGGACGGGGGCACAACATGTCAAGAGGAAGAAAAACCATAAAACAGAAACAGGCTCACATATCCAAGGCTGAATACACAGGCTGCATCACATGTAATACTGCAGTGTAGCTGACCACACCCCCAGATATAGAAAGAGCACATATGTGGAAGCATCTGGAAAGAGGGTAACATCTAAACACATATATGTTGTGGAATGTAGAGCAAAAGTACAGTAGAGTCCAGTTGAGAGAGGGTGATAATCGGAAAGAGAGAGGGAGAGAGAGAGAGAGAGAGAGAGTCAACCAGATACAGGAGGTTGTCTTTCGTACCCTCTTCTGTCATTTGGAAATAAATCTGATGCCCTTTGGACTTCAACTCTGTATAAAAAGGGCATTTTATTACAGGTTATGACGGCTGGGACGAGAGACAGCATGGAAAATGACAAGTGGAATGGGAGTGCACTGGATGTTTAGAAGGGAGACCAGAGAGGACAAGAGATTACTTCAAATGATAGCTACAAGCGTGGGATTCTTTGATGTAATCAGCTCCCTAAGTCCAAGGGCTTTCCATCATTGCAATCTCGTTCCATAGCTTGGGAGAGGCTGCGTCTCCCATAGATCCCATTTAGGAGCTCAATTGTATAACCTCCACAGTACTCCTCATGCTTCTATTGATCAGAATTGAGATAGCCCTGTGGAATATCTTATGTCTCTTACAGGAAGGTATTTTGAGATACCTAGAAGTTGCAGACTGAAGTTGCTCAACTGAACTGTTGGGACACAAACAAAACTCTGGAATTGTTTTTTTCCTTCTTGTTCTAAGTTACTTCATTACACTATATATAATTACACACACACACTCACACACACACACACACACA
>JAOYMR010000026.1:21626769-21640782 GCA_025802075.1 Tenebrosternarchus preto | reverse complement strand
TATTATTGTTGTTGTTGTTGTTGTTGTTGTTTGATTACCATTCCAGTTCTTAGTGAAGTCATTTCTTTCTACCACCAATCAGACGTGAGCCGTATATTTCTGTCTTGTCTGTGTTAACAGGCCCCATGGATGTGATGTGGATAGCAAAGGAGAGCAGCCAGCTAAAGCTCCTTAACCACATAACACTGTGAAGGAAAGAGTCCAGCCAGACTGACAGAAAGAGCCCAGTGAAATCAGTCCACTATCACACAAACGATCATTACACAAATGAGAGAGGAACCACCTGAGGGCTGGTTGAAAATGGCAAGTAGAGATTCAGGAATGGGGTTTTTTTCCCCCTAGATTTAAATTCTCTGGAAATCCATGTTCAGTATGGTTATGTTTTATTTAAAAAGTATAGAAATGTTATTTATAGGATATTAATTAAAACAATGATCAAATATGTAAAGCAATGTAGGTTATCATTCACCTAATTATGTCGTCTTTTACCAGTTAGAAAACCAATTAATTCTAAGTTCATTAGTGTAACTACATTTTTGCCTACATGACGTATAAACTTTGGACTTTTAAATTTAAGCAACAAAAAGAAAGCAGTAGTATTTTTCCATAAAGATCCAAAAATCTGACAAACACAAATATTTAGACTGGACATAAAACCTAGTATTAAAAAGACTGGAGAACTAAAGCACCCTTCAGCTTCAAAATTCTTATATCTTTTTGTCTTTTGCCAGATGGTCCCACTATCTGTTCTGACATGTGTGCTAGTCACAGTGCTTAGGCCCCCTAGGTAAGTTCATATGCAGAATAAGATGGGAGACCATCACCCACCCTGCATTCCCATAAGCGACAAGAACTTCAAACAACAACATGGAGTGGGCAACCAAAAAAAAACAACAACAACAACAACAACATAAAACAACAGCTCTCCCCCCAGAATCAGACAGGATCAAGCTTCATGCACACCAATCATCTGTTAGAAATGGATCGGTATGGCTCCTCCACCCCCTTTGCTTATCATGCTGTCCTGAAAACCGTGGCCCGAGGCAATCCACGAACCACTGCTGCTGCCTCCTTCGTCGCTACGCTCCGTGTGCAGTAGCTGGACTTTAAACGAGCCACTCTGAGGCACCGAGAGTGGTTTTACAAGACAACCAGTGAGCCAGAATTCCAGCAGAAATGTGCTGAGGAGAAGATATGGCTCCCAGTCTTCACAAGTGTGTGTATACCTACAGCCAATTTGGCTGCATGAAGGGAAAGTTCTGGTAACTAAATGATGGAACTTTACAGCAATATTACTCCTACAGAAAGTCTAACGGTAAAAAAACGAATTCAAGTAATTCATCTATTTCTCTTTGCCACTACCTTAATTAACAATAAACTGTTATTTTAGGCATTTTTGATGGCATATTAAACTTTGAAAATTGTCCCTTTGTGCCACGTCTGTCCATTGTGACCAGTTTTCCACATCTTGTTGGGCATGTGCTCAATGTCCACTGCTGCAGTTTGTTTGAGTGCAGCTTTTACATCTCCCAAAGATCTGAGACAATGCATAATGGAATCCAGAGAAAATAAATTTGCTGCTTTAGGGCATAGACCACAAAGTGGCTCCTGTCATTAAGACAAATCACCTGTGCTGTGCATATATATGGCATATTCAAATCTGCACCAACTGAAATCATTCTCACCTCTGTATACACACACCACCTCGGCCCTTGCCTTCCTGCTATTATAAAACATAGATATTCATACGCACACAATTACGGACTTGATTATATTTAGATTCATACTATACTTCGGAAATATATTTCACAGGGAGGCTGTTTTGTGACGCAGGGTGGCCTTGTTTCGTCCATGCCTGAGGAGCAGCGAAGCTCAAGATGCTTCAGAGTGGCTTAGACCCCCTTGTGTTCCTTCCAGGCTGCACATCACTTCAAAACCAGACAGGAAAACCATATAAGAGGAGTGCGAGGACACTGGAAAACCATTCCTGAATAACTTGATTTTTGCTGACAACAAATTAGTCTTAGAATTAGTCTTAGAATTCATTTGCCTTTAACAGTAAATTGCGAAAATGTCTTAAACTGTTTATTTCCATTATTGGCCCATTAACAATGATAAAAAAAAAAATGAACACAGTTCCAACAACAGTATATCCATTCAGTAACTAACCTCACTTCCACTTACATGTTATAGAGGAAAGTGCTCATACCACAGCATTAGATTACATATTCAGAACATTCACAAAATGTGTTCCCTGTTTACAATAGACCTTTGCTAATGTTTGAACAATACCAGAACAGAAAAGAGTTGGTGCACCGTTTTTTTCTTTCCTCCTAATGCTAATGTTTGCCTTTCATCTCCCTCAGTAATACTGAACATCTGAATGCAATAGATATTTTAAAGCTGCCCCACTGATAGCCTATAGCTAATTGTGTTAAACAGTTATGATAGCTAACAACTAATTGTGTTCAATAGTTACAAATGCATTCAAATATCAGACCTTCTTTATAATCTATATAAATACAATTGATATAATAGAAGAAAAAAAAAAGAAACTGAATAAATATTAATTGGGAAGATTCATACTTAGAGATTTTATCTTATATCAGTGTTTCAGAAACATGTAATTATAAAGTCCCTAACTGGAAAAAAGACAATAGTGAGAGTTCTGATATCATTACTATGTTAAAAAACAACTGATTTGACTGTGTTTGGGAGCACACAGAAACTTGGAGAAACAGTTCTGGAAACAAGACTGATCCTGAAGGCTTTGCTCTAATCCGTCTCCTGGATGCAGGCTTAACCAAACAGCAAGTTTGTGACAGGCTCAAATAGCAACTCAGTGTTCCATGGGATGCTTCATTCAGCTTAAGCCAACTTATCAAACGCATTCAAAGCACATCCATTGAGCCATGTGGATGGCACTTTTCTGCAGAGCTATTAGAAACCACTCTTATCTGTACTTAGCATATGCCATGTATGTCTGCATTGCCAGCTTTAGACAGATTCATACTCAAAAACACCTCCAGCAATTCTCGAGTTGAGGCTACCGATAACATTCTGAAACTACCTCGGACAAGCGGGTTTAACATCTCAATAACTTCATTCCTTGCCTTCCATATCTATTTATATATGTATTATCATCTCAGTGTCTGCAGTGACAGGGTAGTGAATACCATGGAATTTGCTTTGTTGCTTTACCAAATGGAATGTTTTTATTTTGAAAGCAAATGTTACCTGATTTTCTCGGCTATCTTTTCTTCCAATTTGGTATATTCTGAATATATGGATCATGATAATGTACAGTAAGTGGCTTGCTGAAATCGAAAATTGCATGCTATTCTTTGACTGCATAATGCATGTCATTACATACTGAGCATGCGGGCATGAAACAGGGTTCTCTTCAGAACTGAACATTCCACATAAATCACTAACGCACTATTATATGGACGGATCAAAACCTTGAGAAGCAGTGGAAAATGGTAACAAATCTAAGGAAACCAGAGATGAACAAAACCAGAATATCAATTATACACAGTACAAATTGCTCTTAAACTGTGAACTAGATACTATATCAAAAGTACAGCAGATTATATGCTAAAACACATACTACAGCTAATTGAAAGTTCAATATATATATATATATATATATATATATATATATACATTGAACTTTATATATGTGAGGGAGCTTGGAAAATCCAGCAAACAAAAATTTTGGTGTTTGATGATTGCAGAGGATAGGTAATCAAATCTATCCTGCTAATCTGGCAGGGACAGAGTACATCAGCACTACAGAAGCTGGAAAGTGTCCAGGAGTGAGTCTGCTGATGCACCATGGTGGAAAATCGCTCAGAGAGAGATGTGTTAAAGCTGAAGTGCTGAGGTTGGGAGTTTAAAACGCAGTGTTGCCCTGAGCATATTCATCATCAGTTTACTGGGGCCCCACTCACTCACACAGAGGCCCCATACTCTGCATCAACCTATTTGCCTTGATAAAAGTTTGGCACAGAACCATCTGACTCCCAAACTAATAAAAATATCATTAGCCTGCTAATAACTGTGTAATTTGATATGATCATAAATTACAGGAATTTGTTCTTCCCTTTCTTCTGTAGTTCATCACCATCATCTTTAAATGCAAAAAACAACACAGTCAGTCTTTCTAATATTAGAACGCTTTTGATTTAGATAAAAAAAACAAACAAAAAAACATAAATAATACAAATAAACAAACTCTGGAATGGGACCAGCAAAATTTATGTTCCACATAGCAGTACTTACCAATAAGAACAGCAAGGCAGACAATAATTATGTAAAGCCCCCTGTATTGGCAATGAACCAAGAATGAATAAATAAATAAATAAATAAATAAATAAATAAATAAATAAATAAATAAATAAATAAATGCTTGATCAATTAATTGATTCGTGTTGGGGTATTGCATTAACTTTCCAGAGTGCTTTTAACAGACCTCTGTCACTATCAACTAAAATATAAGTACTACACAGATGATCACCCAAATGATGTAATGATCTAACCTCCATTACTCTTAATCTGAAGGGGCACGTAACATCCGGAAGTGGCCTAGTTACAGTCTCCCTGAAGTAAAATCTCCACTTAATAGTGATGATTGCTTTATTACCTAGCATTGAAACTAACTGCATTTATTTATTTATTTTGCAAGCTTAAGTTGTTTTGTGCGATTGACAGTTTTGATTTGTCGAGGCAGGCTACCATAGAACTGTACTGTGACGGTAAGGTTTATTGACACACACCATCCACAGTAGCAGCGCTGGAAACAAACATCTGTCAATCTAACATCGTGAAAGTATTTTTATTTATTTTTTTTATTTTCTTGTGGGCAAATTTAATGACATATTCAGCACAGTAAAGCCTACCTGTTTACGACTAAGGTTAGTGTAACGAAGTGTCAAAAGTGGGAAATGAGAGTGAATTAATTGTAGTTCTGCAGCAAGGCTTTATAGCATACCAGTTATGACGGTTTGAACAGATTCGTTTGAGCTTTAAATCAACTGCTAGCCATTTGTGAATTTTCATAAATTGAACGCACTTCAATGACCATTTCCGTGACTGTTTGCATTTCGTGCGGAGTAGTATCCACTGAAGTGTTTTAAAAAAAAATCCGTTTTTTCCCCAATTGGCCAAGGTCGTCTAAATATCCAACAAGATATTTAGCCTACTGCAGTCATAAATCTAATTCTTAATAATTAGTCAAACATGTTGTAGTCACATTGTCACATTTTTCATCTGAACATACATTTCAGAAAAATCTCTAGGATCGACGTTTGTGTTTGCCTACATTAAACATTGCTTCATTGTCAATTAAATCTTAAAGTCAGGCACGGGCTGGCAAACACGTGCCTAATTCCGCTCTCAGTGTGATATTGGTGCAGGGGCTCTGCCGCTGGTGTATAGAACCACTGTGCAGCTCGCACTGCCCAATGAACAGAGCTCCCAGACTGGAGAAAAAGCAACATCCTCTCATACCTGTTGAGAAGTCTTTCATCCTTAATGGGCTCATTAGACACATTGTTAATTGAGTGCTATTCAGGGCAACATCAAAGCAAATAATAAGTGTATGTAGTTCTTTTATTTATTTATATATATTTTTGCCAAATAAGGAACGCAACAGGACTCTAAATGCAGCTTTATGGTGTGTGTGTGTGTGTGTGTGTGTGTGTGTGTGTGTGTGTGTGTGTGTGCACGTGTGCAAAAGGAGACGTGTTAGTTTTATGCTTTGTTGTGTCACTATATTTAAGAGATTAAGCAACATAACACTGTGTTTGGGTAACACTGTGTTTGGGTAACACTGTGTGCTCATGTGTTCTTGGTTTTCTGCACACGAGAAATTTTTCACTGAGGAAAAGCGAGTACATGAATAGCTAAGGAAGTTGTACCATTACCACGTACGGCAGAGAACGACGTCGTCCAGAGTAAGATGACAGCAACCCTTATCCATCTGACGATGGTAGTTATTCTGTTTCACCCAGAAACCATATAAACACGATGTATTGATGGTTTGGTTACAGCGCTCACTACACCCTCTGTAGCTCAGGACGCTCAGTCAGGTGCCACATGTATTTCCATAAACAATAGATGTACTAACGGTTCACTATGAGCAGAAACACTGCTCCTAAACTGCTGATTGGGGAAAACACATATAAATAAGACTATTGAAGGTGTTAATTGCACTATAAATTCAAATAATTAATAATAATAATAATAATAATGTAGTTGTGGTTATTTTTTTAAGTAACATGTGATTAAAATACTGTGAATGACAAAACCAGTAGTATTGCTGTAGTATTGTCTTTTGGAGTGTGTTTAACTGCATGGATTTTCGATCAGCTCACCATTTCCCCTGCTTGTGCAGTATTAAAAGGTAATGGGATGGGAAAATTGAAGCTAAATTCATTGGATTTAAATTTATCAGCATGTGTTCAGAGGTAATAAGCTGTCACTTATAAAATGAAGATTTGTATTTAGATATATGATAGGGCAGAATAATGAATGGGCAAAATAGATGAGGGTCTTTTGCAGCTAAATAAGTTATTTAGAACCAGCAGAGCAGGAACAGAACGATGATAATAACATTATTGTAGTTTTTTTTTTTTTTTGTCTTTTTTTTGTATACGTAAGGTAATGCATATGCCTGACAGTGAAGGAGTTAACATTTTTTCTATGTTGATAAAAAGACATTGGATTGCGTGAAAACATCAAACTTTTTTTAATGAAGGAAACCTAATTAGAATCAAGAGTAGTGAGTTCTCATGGAAACCTGATCAAACCGTTGCCCAGTGAACCAGAGCATGAGCTGCTGAGAGAGAGAGAGCTGACTTCCTTCCCCAGGGGGAAGCAGTCTGCTTTTCACTAGAAAGCACAAGAAAGCACAAGGGGGGAAAAGTTAATTTGCACCACCGTGTGTTCAGTGTTACAACTCAGTCCTCCTTTCCTCCTTCAACATGTTGTTGTTATTATTATTATTATTATTATTATTATTATTATTATTATTATTATTATTATTGCTGTTGTTAGTAGTTGTAGTCGTTGTGGTTGGAGTATTATTATTATTATTATTATTTAATTTGTTATATTGTTTTGAAATTATTATGGTTTGGGCATTTTATAGTTACAGTAAAATCTTATGTATTGAATAATAGCCATCAGCTATAATGTTAACAATGAGGAAATTGTACAAAACACATAGTTTTTTTTCCCTTTTTACCAGCAAATTTTGCATTTCCAAATATTCACTCTTTGAACTGTGTAGTACATGAAAAATTTAAATGTAATAAATAAATCATTTCTTAAGTAATGAATGATTTATTAAATTCCTGAGGGTTTGTTGTGCTTAAGATAAAAAGATCTCATTACTACTGTGCCCTAAAAGCAAATCAGTAAGATTGTTTTGTCAACAAATTTAGAAATGCTTTTACATTATTTACGCAGCTTGTTATAAATAGCTATGTCAGAGATTTGCCTATAATGTAAAGCTGTACTGTGTGTTAACTTTGCTGTGGTTTTTTAAATATATATATATATATACATATTTAGAAGTAAGTTTTAGAGAACAGATATCTTTATGCAAAGAAATGAACTCGCGTGCAGCCACACAAAACCTTGAAAAATAACTTAATAAATAAATAAATAAATATTTATTTGCATACATTTAAATGTTATTGGTACACAATCTGTTTGATTCATTGTTATAACCGATCCAATAATTACATGTATGGTTTGTTAACACCTGATTTAAAATGCCTAAATGTCTAAATTACTGAACTAATTTAATGCATTTTGCTGCACTTTTACTGACAAATGAAAGTAAAATATAAACAATAATAATAATAATAATAATAATAACAATAATAATAATAATGTGTATATGTAATATCTCATAATTATGTTTGATGTTTGAAATATGTAATGAACTTCAATAAACTTATTATAAATGTTATGTAAAGTATTTTGAAGTCACTTACATTAGTGTTATTCTGTACAACTATCAATAAATTTAAATCGATAATGAATATATTATATGTATTACAGAAATGTTACCTGTTAATCAGTTTATTATAGACAAGATATTATAGTTAATTCGAAATCATTCAGGAATTTTTATTTAAATGTAATTTACATTATGATGATGATCTGATTTTGCAACTAAGCAGTCCTCTAAATAACAATCTCAATTTTAGTTTTGACAAAGGTCTTGTGATGTTTTTAAATGTGTGTGTGATATGGAGCCTATTTGGTGAAAGACTCTGAAATGGGACGTGCTCTTTTTGAACTTCTTAATAATGATATTTAAGAGTATTTATGACAGGTATGGCGTGGGGGGGTTGTCTAATTTGCATGCAATTTTGAAGGGGAAAAAAAAATCTTATCACACTTAGAATAGCATCCCGTTTTTCTCAGTGGCTGGGCATAAAGGCCTGGTTTTAATATAAATCTCACCTTCAGAAGGGGGAGATGGGAGCAGATACCTTCTTTCTTGTGACCCACTCTGTGTAAACAGGCAATGACATGAAAAAAAGTATATTAAAAAAACCCAGCGTGCCTGCTGGACTGAGCGTCTGATGCCTGTCAAATCATTAGAAAGGAGAGGTGGTGTTATCAATGGCAGGGGATCAGCGATAGTGGTGGCACATGGTTGTGACGGGGTGTGTCTTCCACAGGGGCACTCTAGGGGCCTTTTGTGAATTTATAAAGCGAGATAAAATCGGCTTCATATTTCGTTTCCAAATCGTCAGATGAAAGCGGCCTGGGAGAGAGAATTACATGGTGGGAGTTTTGTCACCAGGCTCACAGACTCCATGGTTTAGAGAAAGAGAGAGAGAGAGAGAGAGAGAGGGAGAGAGAGAGGGAGATAGATAGAGAGAAAGAGAGAGAGAGCGAGAGAGAGAGAAGGTAATGAGAAAAAGCCAAGCTGTAGGATTGCTCTGTTTAATAAGTCATCACACTGCTATCTCATTTTACCTGCAGTGTGTCCAGCTAGTGTGATGGTGCAGTGTGGTCTGTGCTGTCACATCTCAGCTCAGGATAATACTATCTCCTCAATATCTCTTGCTGAAGTTTGAACAGCCAGATAGGGCTTCCACTTTCCCCATCCACTGACATCATTACGTATCCTTCTCTGATATTAATAATCTGAACAAAGTCTGGGGAAAATGAGACAGTGTTCTGGCCTTCTTTCTTCTCTAGGAATGTGTGATCACAATTAAGATATGAGTCCTAACACAATATGAAAATTAGTGGAATCTAGTTCCGGATAATTACATACAGAGTGTTGAAGAAAAGTGCCCTCCCTCGATCACACACAAACAAACCAATCACTAGGCACAAGGAGAGAAAAAAAAAAAAAAACCCACAGCTGTCTTGTCCTCAGGATCCAGGCAATGATACCTGGCACTATTATTTCTTTCTGCATTTCATATGAGTTCATCTCATAACTCATCAAACAGTTCCTGCCATCACCACCAAGCCTTTTTTTACTCCCTGCTTTGCCGAGGTTTTATTTCTCCCTCGAAACTGCACGCATGCACAAATGCAGCAGCCTGAAGGCAAACGAGTTTTAATGTGTTGGAGATGATGAATGAGAAAAAGCTGATTCTTTGGCAGCCAGGGAGCTTCTAGAAGCCGTGTGTTTCTTGTTTGATCTGGGCAACTAAAGCAAAAAAAGAATAGAAATAAGATAGAATGGAGGAGCTGGGCGAGCTTAAAGCAATACCTGAGACAGCTCTCTTCTGCTACTCAACAACCAAAGTCACGAAGCTTCTGACAAGCTTTTCGGTTCATGACAGCAGAGCATAAATGCGAAAATATTACCTGATAATTTACTTTCATTCAACGTATGCATAAAATATAAAGGCCTTTGCTGCATTGCCGTGTTTTAGCATTCGAACTCGTGGACCGAGTGGTGGCAGTTTTTAAAAAAAAATGTGTTTTTATTCTTTCTTTCTTTCTTTTTCGTTCTTGAGCAGTGGATAACATAGATACTCGTTTAGACTCAGAGCAGTCTTGTACTCCTATCAGCAAGCTCTCACTCGGAGGGGATTTTTGGAGCGTGTGGAGTTTTTAACATGGAAATTGGCTTTGAACCCCATCTACACAGGTCGCCACATCTTCGGGTGAGACGCTGCTACTGCTGACAGGGAAAATGAACCATCAATTCCTTATAATATGGCCTGATTATCATCCTACTTACCCCCTGCAAATTCCAACTTACAGCAATTCAGTGCCATCTAGGAAATGGTGTAACCCCCAGAAAAGATGAAGTCCCCCCCCCCCCCCACCACCACCCCTGACATGCCTTTTAACCAAAAGGAGAGATTCTGGTCTGGGACCATTTCAAACATAAATAAGCACGTTTAACACATCAACTGGTTGGAAACCATCTTGCATTTTTAAAGACATCTGGTTTTCAAAATAGCAAAATGTTTTCTCATCTCAGGAACATCTCAGACAAAGCAGTATTTTATCTCTAACTTATTTCCTCATGTCCTCGGACTTTCAGTATACAGGGAAACAAAAAGACTTTCTCTCGCGTCTTCACAAGACTCTCTCACATTTTGTTTTGACTACATGTTCAGAAGAGATTAGGAACGATACGAATAATGTCAACAACTCTGAATTAGCTCAGCCCAAACTCATACGCCAAACAACGCAGAATTCAAAACAGCTCCTACCTTAGCAGCCCTGACGTGTTCATCAAATTAACTAGGACTTCCTATGGTTACCTCCCCCTTCCAAAAAGTGGAGGGAAAAAAAAAAAAAATAGCTGACTGCAAGTTTGACAAGTCAAATTTGGCACTGATGTATAGCACTCTATGTGTGAAACGTGAGTGTTCAGCAACTTTTGCGCACGGAGACTTGCGCAAGTCTGCTGTGGGATGTCTTTATTTGACTGGATTTTGTGTTTTGTGCTGTTTCCTTGGGCCTGTCCAGCCCGCTGGTCTCCCTTTCACCCGGCCAGGCAGCTGGGGTCTGACCTCTAAGATCTGCCCTCTCAAACAGGGCTCCTTTCAGGGCCTCGCCGGGTCCCTCCCCCTCCCCTCCCACCTGCAACATCCCATTCACCCCCAGAGATAACTTTATTCATCTTGTGAATCATTGTATCCAGTTGAATGAGGGAACTATGCAGACACTCTAGTGAATTGAACAAGTGTGTGGGGACTGGGAAAAGGGAGGTTTTTTTTTTTTTTTTTTTTTTGACGGGGAGTGTAGTGTCTTAACATCTTCATTTAAATTGAGGGAGGTCCCAAACTGCATCAGCTCTGAAAAAAACATCAGGCAAAAACCAGCTCACTTAATCTACAGGCATTATTAACGTACTCGCATACAAAATATTTTTAAATATTACACCAATGTTCATGACCACTTTTTTAATCAACGATGGCAATATTGACTGCCATGAATGCTGCCTTGTCCTCTGTGTGTGTGCGCGCGTGTGCGTGCGTGTGTGTGTGTGTGTGTGTGTGTGTGTGTGTGTGTGTGTCTGTGTGAAATGCTGCATTCCTCTCTCATTTTGTCATCAGAGAGTTGAGCGGAGGTGTCTCAACTGTGTTTGATTTGCCTGCTGGGAGGCTGGCAGGGACAGTTGGGCTTATTCTCCCGTCCGCCTCCACCCAGGCAGCCTAGACCACCCTGCTCTCCTCTCATCATTCATATTCACGCCAAGGCCTCTTGACAAGTCCGCTGATCTCACTCAATGTTTTGTGATATGAACAATACTGTTTTCTCTCTCTCTCTCTCTCCTTCTCCCTCCCTCTCTCTCTCTCTCTCTCTCTCTCTCCGTCTGTGCTGACGGGTGTCACACTCCTCCTGCCTTGGCGGTGAAAGATTGTAGAGAAGCAGAGGTGCAGTATTGCTTTCCTCTGTGAGATCCCTGCTAGCAGTCATGGCTGCCTCCCTCTCTGCTCCAGCAGAAGACAGTCTAATGAAGCAGATAAGCAGGTGCCAGCAGCCTCCATACCACGCCTCACTGCGGTTTCCTACACTGTGCTCTAATGATTTATTATCTATACTGACAAGAACCTGCTTTTAGGAGATTTACGGCAAACCTACGGAAGGCTTGTGCACCTTCCCCTGGATAACGTCAGGGAGTTCTTGAAAGAAACAGAAGAAGGACATGAATAAATATAAAGACAGTACTGAGGGGAAGAAAAAAACAAACAAACTGCTGAACGAATGTCGTGCTGGGTTGGGTGAGAATCCCGATCCCGGTTTGTGGTGTAATGTAGCCAATAGAGGTGCAAGATTGATTTCTTTTTTTTTTTATGAACATTTTTCAAGAACATCAGCAAAAGTTTGCACTGAATTTGTTCGCACAAAATCAGCTGGGGGATTTGGGCTAAACCTAAAAGAGAGAAGTGTATACATTAGCGCTGTAGTTGCAAAACACTGTTGATATTCAAATGATTATTGTGCAAAATCTGGGATAAGCTTCAGCGTGAGAGCCCCTCTAAGTGCCTACAACTATTGCTAATTCCCATCACCATTGTGGGTCACACAAAGGCCTTAATCCCGATTCACTTTTGCAGAAAGCTAGAGCTATTTTCCCTCTCATAAACCAACAACACTCCCCCTGGCCCTGGCTGAGAGGCTCAGAGAAAGGGAGCTATGTGTGTATACTTCAAGGCTTTTTTTTGTGTTACTTGGCCAGGGCTCTGCATAAACTTTTAAGTGGTCCCAGAAGGCCTCAAACACCTTACGGAAGAAAAATAAGCCATCCAGGACTGTAAGAAAGAAAGCAAGAAAAAAAAGGAGAAACCAATCACTAAAAACTTAGATTAGAAATATATAGCACAGAAGGAATCTGGTTGTAGTTGTGGGGGTTTTGTGGGGTTTTTTATGTACAGGTTTATTCCCCTCTGTTCGACACTTGAATAGCAGGCCTCGTAGTGAGCACTGTAAATCCTTTAATACATTATTTATATCTTGGTGGTCCAGTATCAAAGTGACAAAATTAAGACAAGATTCACTCTGCAAACTCTGCGGTTTGGTATCAGTCGGTATCGTTAATATGTGAAGATACGTTCTCCTTAAACAGTGCATTCATCTTTATCAGGTTAAACTCTATCTTCCTCACTCGTCCACCACTTAAAACTCAGTCACACAGAACAAACGAACTTGGCACTCAGCTAATTGCTGAAGGACTAATTGTAGCTCATGAGCCAACATGTGTGACCAGGTCAACTACTGTATTTGATTTATTTTATTTATTTTTTTATAATTAAAAAAATAATAGTATGACAAAATATGCTTCCAAATAATCCTCGTAGCAAATCTAAAATCACATACAAGTTCTGGGTGCTTTAAGACATTTTTGTCTTTTGAAAATCAAAGGCTTGTGGTTGTTTTGCACATTTGTTCCCTTCCTATTTCTAACAGACTGTCTCCTCGTAACCAGCAAACAGCTTGAACGCACGGCAGGCTCAGGGGGCGCTTTGCTTAAAGTTCCCCTACACCATTTGTGGGAATGTTCAATAGTGAGAGGTGCTTTAAAGCTTTCACACTGTGCCAAGCCCATTCTCTAATAAGTAAGTGATGGCTTTATTCGGCCTGTGTGTCATGCAGTGTGTGAGAACACGTGCCAGCGTGGTGTCTGTGTTTGCTCATGTTACAGGTGTGAGGAGGCAGTTTGCTTGTTTTAACGGGCGAAAAAGGAGGCGTGGACTCCATTGTTCCATAAACAGACATCAGCTGGAAACTGACAATTGTGGGATAATCTTCCATTTTTATTTCACCAAATAGCTTTGCTATGTGTTCTTGTCAGTCATGCCCAAGAAGTGTTGAACTGTATCCACAGGCCACTCCACCCAGCAGGAACCGTGGGGCCCTGCAGGCTCTGGGTCTGTACTGCAGGCTCTGGGTCTGTACTGCAGGCTCTGGGTCTGTACTGCAGATCAGTGAACTCTACTGCAAACCCTGCTTCAAGTGGCTTGTTGAGTTTGTGTTCAAAATATTTCTTATAGCAAAAACAACTCC
>JAOYMR010000026.1:21591580-21603070 GCA_025802075.1 Tenebrosternarchus preto | reverse complement strand
CTTGAATGAACCTAAATCATGCGTTGAAGCGATGTTGACAACTCTTAAACTCAGGGATACTGAACTTGACTGACTTAGCCACACAATTCAGTCTTTAACCTGAGTGCAGTATCTCTGTTTTTCAAAGCAACACAGACACAGCAGGCATTTGTACCTTTATGACTGAGATGTCAAAGTCTATTACATAATTTGTTAATTTGAGTCTACATTAATTGCAGTCTTTTAATTAAGACTTTTTATGTCAATTAAAAAAACTAAAGCATTTATTTATAGCACATTTACAACACAGCTACTCTGGGTAGGAACATGGAAATAATTTGAACTGGAAACCAAATCACAAAAATCACTTGTTCATTAACACCTTTTTTCTCCTCTTAACGAAATTCATACCTGCCCTTGACCAAGTGAGGCTGATTAGACAGTGGTGTGGAGAACCCGTCTGTGAATTCACCAGACATGCAAACTGCTGTGGTGTTGTTCACACTTCTAATTAGATATGATATCTTGACACTTATCACACCATTACAGCCAACAATTTAAAGGTGATAAAATTCATTCATTCATTTAGATTAATAAATCTACACCAATTCTTTGATCTTGGCCAAGAACATTAGCACAAGACTTTGGACGATGTGGAGGGAAATGTGTCTGAGGCGTGTGAGGGTGGAGGAGGGTGGAGGAGAGTGGGGGAGGGGGGGGTGAGGGCTGCGTTTGGCAAACTTGAATGTGTTATTGCTTTTAAAACAGCTGAAAGAACAGGAAACGCCGGGATGCTGGAAAACAACAAAACCCCAGTGATACAAGAGCGGCCCTTCGCTACCTGTGAGGCGGCAGAGGCTCCAGGACATGACTCTTTCTTTCAAGCCATGATAGCACATGAAATATGAATAAAATTCCTACTGCGCCAAGCGTGACTTGGGGATCAGTGTAACATCTGGAGAGAAAGAGAGTGTGTGGCCCGTTTTTGTCAGCGTCTCCCGCCTCGGTGTATTCACGGCTGGGTCATGAGTGAAAGGGGGCCACAGTGGTAAATGGGGTTGCTCTTTCAAAACATGTGAGGGAGTGGAGCTCACCACTGCCTACGACGCATAGTCAGACTGAGAGTGAATGTAAATAAAGGTGAGGAAGATTGAAGGGCTCAAGGCTGTTCTCTGTGTTTGTGTGTGTGTGTGTGTGTGTGTGTGTGTGTATGTTTATGTATGTGTTTGTGTGCACATTTGTGTGTTTATATGTGTGTGACTAAGTGACTCAAGGTAAACTGTTGAGTGGTGAAACTAATTCCTTAATGACAGCATTTATATTCCACTCTGATTAGATACAAGTTACATATGGCAGTAATTACATGTTAACAATGTTTCTGTGCTATAAAACATAAACTGTACATTTTAGGTGCTTCTGAAAGGGAGGCTTTTGAACCAGAGAAAGAATGAGTAAAAGCATATTAACAGGGGAAGTGGGACAGGGGCTGAACATGAGGTACAGAAGCAGAAAAAAAGGTAGATAAGATGGAAAAGAGAGAAGAGGGGAACAAGAGAGGAGAGACCGGAGCGTGGGAGGGAGTGGAGAGGAGCACTAATCCTGCACCAGGCTCTCGCCATCTAATGAGAGCTTCAGCGCCGGCAGAACTCTGGAGCCCAGCTGGGATTGGGCCGGCGTGGAGAGGAGGTCAGCTCGTAATGGAGGGCTCCATGGTCACCCCTCCGGAGATGGGCGGAGCTCGCTCGCGGTGACCCATTAAGTCAAGTTGCTCTCAGCTGACCCTCCACAGGGCGAAGACTGGGCGGTGGGCGAGTTCCATCCTCTCCGCCCCAATGTGGCAGAATGCCACACCCCAGCTACACACACACACACACACACACGTCAAGACACCATCCTCTGCATGAGACAAAAAGAAGCAAAGCTCAAACCCGGTGGCAAGCACACAGCGCAAGCACAATCCGCGCTGCAGCTCAGAATTAAGCAATTACAAAAGCCGGGGGCGTCTAAGTAGCAAAGCAGCTGGAGCCCTGGATCTGTATCATAGTGACATCACTCACCATTGGTGCACTTTGACTTATTTCTGCTGGAAAAGATTACAGAAAGAAGTGGGGTAGGTGAGATACTTCTACAGCTCTAAACCAAGGATGATAAATAGAAATTCAGACCAAGAGCAGGAGAGAATATAAAGCTCCTGCGAACATGACTAACCCTCGTCTTGTGCTGAGGACTGGGCGAAGCTGTGCAAACAGTCCAGCGGCTCACGCTGTCAATAATGTGTACAATCAGAAGAGAGTGAAAGCTATAATCAGAAGAAAAAAAAAATCCATACTGAGGATGAATGCCAGACTGTTTAGGGGTTTTTTTTTCTCCCTTTGGTATATTAGAGAAGTGTGTTTACAAGAGGGCAAAGATGTCGGGTGAGGTGGACGACCATGGAGCTGAGGTTCTGAACCTGAGAAGGTGTTGAACACCAGGGCCAGGCTGCATGCCGTGTCGGGCAGAAGGGACCGGCACCCGTATTACCTCTGCTGGCCCCTCCGTCTATTACAGCGGAGAGACAGGGCCCCCAACGTCAACAGCTTCACACAGCTCAGCCTGTTGAGTAAGCCTGTTGGATATTGGTGCTTCATGGTGTGCTCGTATTTACATGGTCATGACATTATGTACTTCTGGATATTTTTAAGCACGTTCTGTGCTTTTTTTCTCTCTGCCCTCTGAAGTGAAGTAGTGTAAAGTGGTATTAAAGTTCAAAGACACCACTGTGCTTTGCTGCTCTGTTTTGAAGCATTGCTGGCAAATAGGTCTAAGCAGTGTAAAGCTGATGGAGGTCTGTGAGTTCCTTGCTCTCCTTCAAGACCTACCCCAGAACTTGTCCCTCTCCCTGTTTTAACTTTAATAGCACTGTGATTTGGGCTCTTTTTTGTGTTCGACATTTCTGTCATTCACTCTTTTGAAAGACTGAAGTCTACTCCCCCCCCCCCCCACCCCAAGGTGTTTTACTTCATTATAAATGTTTTTTTTTTTTTTTGCCATCTATTTTTATTACATTTTTTGGCTAAGTCTGCTTCAGTAAAATAAGTGGAGATTTGCTGGAAATCATTGGCTTTTGTGCTGTGCCACGGGAGCATGGTGAAATGTTTGGACACTAATACCCATTCATTTCAGGCAGCTTCATAAATAAAGGCTCCCAGCCATGTAGCTTGCCGTGAAGTGGTATTCTTCTGCTTCCCAGCAGGACGTCCTGCTCACATTAACCCAGCAGGGGTTGCAGTGAAGGTGGAGGAGGAGGGGGGGAGGGGGGGCAGCTAGTGTTGGAGGTGGTGGTTGCAAAAAAGCAAGAACACCAGGAGAAATAAATCAAACCTATAGGAGGAAAGCGCTATCTTTAAGGAAGGTGAGGGTGGTGTATATGATGAACAGTTGTAAGAGAGTTTGAGGTGGTGGTGGTGAGTGTGTGTGTGTGTGTGTAGGTGTGTGTGTGTGTGTGTGTTTGTGTGTGGGCTTTGGTATGAGATGGGTGTTTTGTTTTGTTTTGTTTTTTTAAAGCTACATATTGCAAAAAAAAAAAACCCTCAGAAACATGTTTGAATGAAGAAGTGTTTCTAGAACATGAAGTGTGAAATCCTATGTACTATAAAACCTTTTAATTGCAATAACAAAAAACCAGGAACGTCGACTAATGAAGAAAGAGAAGAAGAAGTAAGTAGTAAAGCAGAAGATGACGGAGAACGATATCCACTAACTTCTCTTCTGTTTTCTATTCTGCAACCATGCAAGGGATTTGAGGCACCCATCTCGAAAGCCCAAGGGGATTAGTGTTACCTTGGTTTTGGAATCCAAATGAAAATTGTAAGGCTTTAAACACTTTCAAGATCATTTTCTTATCAAAGAGGCCTCTGATCACTGGACTCCAGACTGGGGATAGAGTTTGGATTTAATTTTGATGCCAGTAATGCATGCTGACCACGTTATTCCAAAAACTAATCATTTCTAGCTTATGAAGTATATAATATGTATGTTAAAAAAGAATACCCAATCATTTTTGGCACTTATGAATGTGCTGATTTGTTTATGAGCAGTGCAAGTGTTGAGTTGTGTAAGAGTTGGGTCTGAGTTAAAAAGGAAGATGGATCTGGTCAGCTGTCCTTTAGCAAGCTGGTTTGGACACCACTGAAAGGGTAAGGGAGATCTTAACTGCTGTGCTAGAATTACAAAGGTCAAACCAAGCATCGGACACAGAAAGGGGAAGTGTCAGCGAACATGTTACTATCTGAGGAGCTCCTGGCCCTTGGGCGCCATGTGCAGGTGGTCAATTGCAGGCTCTGTGGCGAGGTTAAGTCTAAAAGGGAGCGGGTGGAGCAGCAGGCTTGCAGAGGGACACGGCGGACACAGCTAGGGGCAATTCATGACCCGCGGCTGACCTCTGCTTACTGCTTTACAGAATCAGAGGACTAGGTGACGGGTGGATGTGCATGGATGTTTGCGCACGGGGGTGTGGGCGCGTGTTTGTGTGAAGGAGAGGTACACTGATCTGTAACGCCCAGAGCACAGCTGGCATCTGTCATGCCAACAGGGCTGCCATTTTGATTACTGCTAAATTTAACCTCTTAAGAGTGAAATGGCATGATTTGGCTTCACTTTTGTCTGCCCACCACATTTGGGGACTCGGAATTAAAAAAAAAAAAGAAAAGAGGAGATACACAAGGAAGGGGGGAAAAAAAGAAAGAAAAAAGGAAAAATGTGGCTTTGCACATTTCCTCCACACTTCCTTGATGCATTTTGTTTGGAACCTGATGGAGGAAAATAAGGTTTGGCAGTGCCACCGTGAGGTTGAGGCTGGATTTTTTTGTGTCTGTGTCTTCAGGCAACCTGGAGCACTTCCAGGCTTTTCTCTTATTCCCCTCCTCCCCACTCTTTCTTCTCTTCATGGAGTTGTGTGAACTGCAGCTGATAGCAGCGCTCCTGCCGCCGACTCTGCTGTTGCCTCTCCTCTTTTGTTATGGTCTCTGCCCACGGCCATTGGTGCTGGATTCGTTGGACCTTGAGCAAACACCAGCAGAATCTGTGGCCATTACTCCCCACCCCCAAGAGGACCCTCTTGGCCGGCCACTTCTGAAACCGCAGTGACCCAAGTACTGAACCCTGCTTCACTCTGCTCCACTGGCTGACGCCGCTACTACTGGGACGAAGCAAACCCCAAGAGTATCAGAATCACTGAGGAGCATCAGAACCCTTTCTGGTCAAAGGAGCCATATTGCCCTTTTTAGTTATGCACTTGTGAAGCTGATTTGGTTTTATATGTCTTAAATTCATTTGCTTTCCTTCCAGAAAAAAAATAATTTTCTGATCTAAATATCCTTTCACCAGTATTTTAATAGATTCAAGTGTGTTAATATTATTGTCATAATTATGTTGTAAGAAGGATAATAATTTGACTGTTTAAATATTATTTTTCAGGCACAGATGGCCGTTAATTGGTTGGAATGGAAAGAGGGGTTCCTCTTTGAGGCGAGACGAGGGATTGTTGTGGTGAAAGCCAGGCGGTGTAATATAGGAAAGGAACAGCGTGAGAGGGGCTCTCACAAAGGAAACACCAGCCATGCTCATGGGGGGGTGGGATGGGGTGGGATGGGGTGGTGGGCCGCAGAAAAGTCTGCCCAAAAAGGTCCAGCTCTACAGAGGAGAGGGGATGACAAGTTTGTGGGAATTTATCCTTCTTACAGACTCAGGGGAAAGCAACTCTGTGTGTGTGTGTGTGTGTGTGTGGTATGCTCCGTACACTATCTAAGCTGCCATGTCTGCTCACCTCTGCTTTAGACCTTAAAGTAGACTGACAACAGGAACATTTTGATTCACTCAAAATGTAAAACAGTGTCAAGCTTCTCACGTGTTAGATTATCGTGTCAGTGCTGTGACGTGGCCGTAGGAGGACACACAACAGCTGAGACCCACGTTTGCTGATGCACAGAGCCTGATTTTCATGCTTAATGCTTTATAGAAACACGTGTAGTTAGTATAATGAACTGCATGTTAAGGGTTATCATAGGGAGGCCGTGTGTGCTGGCTGAAGTCTGACCAGTTAATTAGAAAAGTGAAACGAAGCTAAATGAACTGAAACATTATTAAAAAAAAAACAAACTGTAAGTGTAAGACAAAAGGTTGTCTAAAACTGCACTAATGTGTCTTTTAACTGGAATTACTAAATATAGACAATTGACAAGTTGACATGCAAATAGTCTGCATTTTCTTCCTCACTGATAGAGTTGACTACAAACACATACACACATACACAGCCACACCCCCCCCCCCATACACACACAACCATGCACGTACACACACTTATAAGATGCACTGAACATGTCATTACGCTGCTAGAAGGAATCGTTGTCTGTAAGCGACACAAAACCCTCAGATTGTTCTTTGCGATGAAAAAGAATTTAGACATGAAGCGCAACACTGGCCTTACAACAGCGCAACACCTGCTAGCAGTCGTCTTTAACAGCCAGAGGCAAAATGAACCCATGTCAAATTGATAGGCCTCGCAAATAGCGCAGCTTCAGAATCAGCCCTTGTCCAATAGCGGTTCCCATTATTAGTGACACGGAGGGCCTGGTCAGGGGTCAGCGGCATCTGAGGACTTCAGGTGGGGCCGTCTTCATTAGAGCCACGTTCCCTGGCTCTCCGCGCCCCCGTGAAGGAACCGAGAAGCGAAGGTCTCTTTCACTCCTGCCGACAGCACGTCACTTTAATTTCTTCCCCGGCGCCCAACTTTGACACCCAGGAAGGAGCTCGCCGGTGAGAGAGAGGAGCAGGGTGGAGGCTCACGGGAGGCTCCCGTTTAAAAGGAGCGGTTTGACACGCATGACATTTCGTCTCCTCGCGGCCGGCGGCACGCTAGCTTCCGCACACCTCCCCCCCATTATTAAAGCGAGGGAGGGTGGGCTGTTGGACCGAGGAGGGGGGGTTTTGCCGCACACTACCATGGAGAGTGAATAATGATCAGTTACAAGACTGAATTTTTTATTTTTTTTTTATGATATCAGCCTGCAGTTGATACCATCACCTGCTTTTTGGCACGTGATCAAAGTCGACCACGATTTCAGATGTCCCTGGCATAATTAAAATGAAAGATCTAATATAAGACAAAGCGTATTAGTATTCCATTTTTGGGCAGATTAAGAACTCGCGTTACAGAAGAGAGAGAGAGAGAGAGAGAGAGAGAGAGAGAGAGAGAGAGAGAGAGAGAGAGAGAAATGGCTCTCAGACTTTCCCGAAAGCTTAGTGCTCCATCCAAATGAATCACTGAGTCCCTAAAGTACAGGCCAAGAACACGCGACACCCATCAGCTTGACTAGCTGTCAATGGTCTGCTAATAATGCTATGTGCTTTCCCTTGAGGGGCTTGTTCCTCCCTTCTGATGGCTGCTGCGTGCGCTGCGAGGGTTAAGGGTGGGCCGTGGATTTATTGTGGGGTGTGGCTTCAGCACCGGGACCGGAGCACTAATGGATGACCTTGGTGCTGTGCTGCTCCAAGCCCAGAGAGATCAGGTCTCACCAGCTTCACCAACAGCAGCCTGACCTTCCTCCCTCTCTGGACCTGGCCTCAACCTTTAACTCACTGATCTTTGACCAACTTATTAAGCAGACACCTGCTTTCCGGTGCGGGTGCCGGAGGGGGGTTGGGGATGAGGAAGGGGGTGGGGTTGTGGGTGGAGTTTGGGCGGAGTTTGGGCTGCGAAGAGGATGGGGTCTAATTTGATGTAAATGTTCCGGGGTGCGGATGTCTGGCTGAGAGCAGGGATTTCATCTGTGCCACAGTACGGATTAGATGTTGTCTTTACAGCACAGGGCCAATCTTTTCTCTAGCGGTGCCTTTGATTCGCTTCTCTCAGCTGAGACCTCGAGCACTGCATGGGCACTGGGTGTTATTACAACCTAATAGTGATATATATTTTTTATATTTATTATTATGGTGGAGTGCCGTTTAGTTATTCTCTGACTGCCTCTGAATGCTGTTAGTCTCTGATTGTACTCCATTTGAGTACATCGCACACACACACATACACACACTCAAAACGTGTTTGTACATGTGTGTGTTTGTTGTGTGCAGTCTATCTACCGTTCTGCTTAGCCAAGTGAATGCTGTAAGACACACACACACACACACACACAGGCCTGTAATGTTTTATTTGTTTGGACAGCTCTGTGGTAGAGGGCCAGGTTAAACTGTGTCGGTGTGGCTGTGGGGTCCTGCGGCTACACTTTCCTGATGTGTCTGATATGGATTGAGAGATTAGAGAAGTAGCACTGTGGAATGGCCAGGTGTGTGTCTGTGGGAACATTCCAGGAGCTTCCCCTGACCCAAAAGTAACACATTAGTTCAACTAAAGCCCTGCTCTAACACACACACAGCATCTCAAAGCATCTCAAAATGTTCCAAAAAATATCAAAGGAATTCTGCTGTTTTGCTTCCATTTGTTTCTCTGTATCTGTAGTGGAAGCTTTTCTCACTTTATCTGCGATGTAAATGACAATTTGAAGGTCACACTGACCCAATATGTTTACTGCATTAAGTGTGTGTGAAATGCTTATTTGTGATTTAACCACAGTCTGAGTTTATACAATTCATTAATGAAATGGCAGTGTCATGAGGGACAACTAGTAATTGGTGCCACTGTACATGCAGAGGAGTATATAGTCCTCTGTCAAGGGCATCGGGCAAATTGTTCGAACCTCTCACACCCCGGAGGTCCTCAGTCGCGTCAAACTTCAAGCCAGGAGAAAAAAATAAATAAATATCCCAGAAACATCCCAGCCTGAGCCATTAAGGTACGGCTTGGGAATGACACTGACCTAGGACTTCCATCTCTGCATTGTCTCACCATCTGTATGGATGTGAACTCTGCCTTTAAATATTGCCTTCTCAATTAACATGTCCAGCTGGGTGGAGAATTCCTCCATCTCCCTAATATCATTACTGCAGCGAGGGCTGGGCAGATATTAATATAAAAATAAATAAATAACAGAAAGAAAGGGGACGAGGAGGGGTGAGTGCCCACGGCCCCTTGCTGGTCTGTGGGAGAGCTTGAGGTTCTCACGCTGTAATGAGGCGCATACAGACGTCAGTGTAATTCTAGAAGCCACCCAGCCACTCTCTTATTAGGTTCAGTTCAATAGGGGAGAGAGAGAGAGAGAGAGAGAGAGAGAGAAGAGAGAAGAGAGACAGAAAGTGATGTTTTCCACTGACTGCAAGGCTCTCACAGATCTGCCTTTGTACCCTGCCGTGTGTTCATGTGCAGCTCTCACTGGTACTGCCCACGTCTGTGCCACCTCCTGTGCGTTGGGACCTGTGCCTTTGCCTCCAGGGCCTCACCGCCCGTTTCTCGCTCCCTAAACATCAGCACTTGTGCACTCCAGAGCCAGAGTCAAATATTCTACTGGCCTTAAGAAGTGGTGGTACATGGGGTGAATCAAAGATGCATGGCTTCCTTTCAAAGCTACCGGTGAGAGGTCCTTTTTGATATCCTTGTGTTCGCTATGAAGGACACTCTGAGTGGCTCTGTGGGTGTGGGTGTGGGTGTGTGTGTGTGTGTGTTTGTGTAGTGCATCAGCTAGTGTGATCAGCAACTGTGTACATCCTACTGAAAAACCAGAAAGATTGTAAAAAACTCTCAAGTCTTTTGAATGTAGGACACAGGCTCGTTCTGCGGCTAATCCCTGGTCCCCCCGCAGCCCCGCAGACGGCAGTGGATTTACAGAACTGGCAACCGGACCCACCAGCGCTGTTTGATTAGATAAGTGGACTTCACCACGGCAGGCGTGAACCGGCCAATGCTCCCAAACGAGACGCTTCGCCCAGCGGCCTTCGTACCTTCCGCTACCAGAGCAGCAGGGGAGGGGAACCCCCCCCCCCAAACGGACGCCAGCGGGAAGCGGCGACGCCAAGCTTCACTGGCTGAGGCAGCCGTTCACACCAGATGCTGGGAATTAGCCGCTCCTCATGGAGGATCAGGGCCTGTGAACGCTTCTCCGTTTTTTTGGGAGGGGACAGACTGCATGGGCGTGTGGGTGTTTTAGTCTTTTTCTGACAGACATCTACCTCTGAGAAGATGATTTGCTACTGTGGCACATTAGCTATTGGCTAACCAGATACCATGGGTCACTGGGCTACCATAAGAGTGATTGCAAGGGGCCTTACTTTCTTGATGGCTATAACATCCTGACTAGATAAAGGCTTTCTTTGTGGCCTTTGTGTCAAAAAAGGTTCACCTACTTCTAGACAAGTGCACTCTACTTAGCAAGTTCCCTAGTTACTACAAAGCAACTGAAGATGAAGAGTCTCATTTACTCATGTACTAATTAGTGCAACCAATCAGATCCATTTTGCAAACCTTCATGAAACTGTTTCACTCCAGCTATAATCTATTGACAGTCCTCCAAATGCAGTGTTGGAACGCTGTGATTAGACAGAGCTGGGTTTGGACTGGACGTGAACCATGGCTAGAAACAAGGTTGCTCTCATCACAGTGTTCTTCCCACACAGCTGTGCAAACAATGAAACACATTCTTTAAAAAGCCTGGTTTGTTTGTCTAATCTCTAGGACGTACAGTTATGTCTCTCCATGTTCCAAAACTCAAAATGAACATTGTCTGTTTCTGGGTTTTCATCATTGATGTTGTATCGAATACAAATAATCTGGCTTTTATTTTGAAGCATCTTGTTAATAGCAGGTTTGTCCAAAAGCCTGTTCCATGTGTCTTTTCAGGAGGTTTCATGAGATGTATGTTAATTGTTCCATGGAGGTTCAACTTTGGGCAGGTTGGAAGTCAAACAGAATGACCTTTGGCCTCACTCTCATCCCATCCTAGAAACACATGTGCTGTTATCCTCAAATACTCAAAGCCTTTGTTAAAGCATGTTTTACATTTTTCACTATTGGTTTGTAGGCTGCATAAAAATATACGTATCGGCAGGTTCAACCCTTTCCGAACTTCCAGTTGAAGTTCCTACGGAACTGTTCTCATGGTGAAGTATTTTACTAAACTACTTGATGAAACAGTTCCCCTTGATCCTCTAAACTTCAGACTCAGTGGTAATCTGTAATATCAGGAATTAAAAGAAAAGAACAATCCCAACTTGTATTTCAAAGATAAATTCTTTCATATGCTGCCCTGTGCTGAAGTCAAATCCAAAGCAGGTTTGTGTTCCAGATCCTATGTGCACTGAAGTTTTGCACCTTGTGTGCGTGTGTGTGTGTGTGTGTGTGTGCGTGCGTGCACGTGCGCGTGTGTGTGTGTGTGTGTGTGTGTATGTGCGGATGTGTGTGTGCGTCACCCCATATTTGAGGTCCTCATGGAGAGAAATAATACACAACAATGATATCTTTGATCATTGTAAGAACTCGACAGGCACAGGAGCTGTGTCGAGTGTGGTTATCATCAGCCCATTTTGGGGGGGGGGCGGGGGGGGGGGGGGGGGGGGGGGGGGGGGGGGGGGGGGGGGGGGGGGGGG
>JAOYMR010000026.1:21579597-21591480 GCA_025802075.1 Tenebrosternarchus preto | reverse complement strand
AGAGGGGAGAGAGAGAGAGAGGGGAGAGAGAGAGAGCGAGAGAGAGAGAGAGAGAGAGAGAGAGAGAGAGAGAGAGAGGAGATCATGGGCTTTGTTACAACATGTTTGCAAAGGGAAGTATTCAACACAAGAGAAAGTATTTTACTTTATGTTCTCCTGCTTCACAAAGGTCTGACATGACATGCCATCTTACACCATAAACACAGACTTCAAGCACACACTGGCCAGCAGTATTTCTCTCTCACTGAAAAGATCAAGGTGATAACAGGTAACAACTTGTTTTTAGAGAAGAAGAAGGTATAAATGAATGTTTATCGTTACTAATTATAGAGGACATTTCTTGAAAATAAATAGTACATTTGTTCTCTTAATAAATAAATGAATGAATGAATGAAATATAGAAAATAATAAATATAAAATAAAATAAATACAGCACTATAGTCATATGTATGAAACATAAAAGTGTTAATTAGTGTGAATTAAAAAAAAACCAAAATATTTTCTTGTTTTGTGTCAACCTTAACAGAGCTAACAGAACTCAACATGCCTTAACCTGTCACCATGCCTGTCATTTGTCATATTCCTGTGTTTGTCGATGTATGTATGTGTGTGTGTGTGTGTGTGTGTGCTGTACCTGCGGTTATCCTGCGCTGGTGCAGCAGGCACACGCCCGTGAAGCAGGAGCAGCCATAGGGCGAGCTGCCAGCATCGCCCGGCCGGCCCCGCAGACAGGGCGGCGCTACAGAGCACGGGGTTTTCAGGTACCCTGCGCGTGTGACACAAGAGGAACAGGAGTCACACACTTCCAAACAAAAGCACTCATGTACATGGCTTCTGCACTGCACAAGGCAGCTGAACTCAGTCGCACAGAGAGAGAGGAGATGGTCACCATGTGTAAAAGACCATTATGTGTGTGGTGTTATGGACGCCCTCACGGCCCTGATTAACACACACACACAAACACACACACACACACATTCCCAGCAAGATCTGGTGGCTCCCTTTATGAGACTTTGGAGGTTTTATTTACAAGATTTTCACTAGCCACACTAAGAACAGAACCCTTTCTTTCAGTGTGCCATCTCGTTTCCAAGACAATCAAACCCAAGGTCACAGGTCAAGACTGCAATTCTATACATCATGGACATCATAAAAATCTCTTCTTCAGCAGCTCTTAATTAGGCCTTTGGACTCCGACCTGGGGGAAGGACCTGCAGCACCACCAACTGCTGTGTGGACCATGTGATCACTGTCTAACACAACCTTCATCACTTTTGTTGGTGTCTTCAGCACCAGCACAGCAGATGGAATTTTAACAAGTTGATCTCCTTCTGGTGATTATTAAAATCTACATGCTTTGCTTTGAAGGCAATACTGATGCTTAAAAATAACATGTGAAATGAGATTTAATTAAATAATCTTTTATTAAAATTTGATGATGGATTAAATGAAGGGAACAGTACTTTAAAGACTCATGGTCCAGATGCAAGTTCTCCAAAGTCACGTGGGTAATCACATGATCAGCACATGGTCAGGATTTATTCCTTACAAACTACATGCAAATGATCCCAGATACAAAAAACCCCAAAATGGCTTTGAAACCAAAATGAAACCAACTTCCTGCAGGCAGCTGATGATCCTGAGAGGATACATGGTTCAAAAAGGACAGGGAACGTCAGGCATGGCTTCGCACGTGAGCCGGGGCTTCGCACGTGAGCAGATTGTGTTCTTCAAGGCAGACCAAAACAAAGAGACTCCCCTGGTGCCACATACATGAGAACAACAGCAAAAAAAAAAAATCTATCCAATCTACAACCTCCAACCTCTGTGTGCCAAGCTATCCTGGAGCACAGTAGCATCTATCAGAGCTGAAATCTGATCCTTCACCCAGCTGATGACTGCAAATATACACATCACGAAGGGGGGGGGGGGGGGGGGGGGGATAGAGTTGGTTGGGAAAAAAAAAGACAAAAATTAGGCAGTTTCCCCAGCTTATTAAAATAGTTGTGGAATTCCAGCTCTGGCCCCCAACTGTACCTCCACTCCTTAAAAAAAAACACACACAGACACATATACAGCATGCATACAGTATATAGCTGGAAAGTATGCAGGAGAGGGGACAGAGAGAGAGAGAGAGAGAGAGAGAGTGGGGGGGGGGTGGAGGGAAGGAATCCAGGGGAAGAGGAAGAGAGATGGGGTGTAATGTAGTAGGACAGTGAAGGGGGAGGGGCTTACCCTGAGCTGAGAGGAACTCCTGACCCCGAGTTCAACTTCATGGCCTCAGGTCATTCTTTTCAGAGTGTGACACAGACCCCTCCCCCCCCCCCTTCCTCTCTCTCATTCTCTTCTCTTCTCTTCTCTCTCTCTCTCGTAATTCCTCAGTACCTCACCATAATTCCCCATCTCACCAATTCATTTGAAATGTTTCTAGATAATATTTCACAACCCTAATGTTACTTTCCTTAAACTGTCATGGTAATCCATCAACGGCACCAATAAAATCATTGACAGTGCTCCAAATTAACCAAAATAATTCTTCCCTTTTTCATAATTAATTTCCAGTATTACGGGTGTGCCAAATAGTTCCTAGAATTGATTCCCAGTGTAGCCTGCATACTTTCCGAATTAAATCAACCTACAGCCACACCTCTGTTGTATGCCTGAGGAAAACGAAGTGTACACATACACACATATGCACACACACATTTTCATATTCATGCCAACCCAGATCCAGCATCCCGATAAAGAAACCACATAGGAATGATACTCAGATGGCTGCAAAAAAAAGACTAACATATGGAGAAAAGAAATGTGAGATTACTGACTGCAGCGATTGTCTCTGTGTGTGTGTGTGTGTGTGTGTGTATTCACGTGTTTGCATTGCAGAGAGCGACCACTTGCAGATCCACTGAAGAACCGAAATGAAATGATTAACACTACTGAAGCACTGAAGGTGTGGAGCTCTACCAGCCAGGACTTGAACAGCATTGCCCCAGAACCTCAATTCCCCTCTCCATCTGGAGGTGAGAGGGACAGATCTAAGGTGGGACTGAAGGAGGACTCTGGTGGCAATGAACCCTTAGTTCTGGTCACCAGGAAAAGAAAAGAAAAGAATTTAGTTCACATTTTTTGAAGTGCTCACGTTTGAAACTAAAAGATCCTTTTGCATCTCCTTTCCTCCTTTCTCTCTTTTTCTCCCAGTCTCTCTCTCTTTCTCTCTTTTTCTCCCAGTTTCTCTCGCTTTCTCTGTCTCACTTTTTTCTCCCAGTCTCTCTCTTTTTCTTTTTGTCTCTCCACCTTTCATAGCTGAATTCATGCGATCATGCCTGCGGAAAATTAGAGAGTGAGCTCATTCTGACAGAATGCTGGAAGCCAGTGTGTAAAGTGCTGTGTCTGGGCATCATTTGCTGTCCAGATTGTAATAACCAGTGATTTCCATCACCAGAAAATTTTCCTACTGCATTCATAGTGTAGGTGCCCTGAGAACCTTTATATAGCGCAGTAGACAAAACAGAGGGCAGAGAATAACACCACCAAACAAAACAAGTATTATGACAGCTGTGTATACCAGCTATTGGAAGGTAGAAGGTAAAAATAATCTTCCTGTTTGGTATGAAGACGAGCAGGTAGCACATTTATTGAAGAATTCACCTCCTAGTTAAAAACAAGCATTTGTGAAACACAGTTTGCGTTCACTGTTAGGACTCTGATCTTCACAGATGCATCTCATGTTTAATACATCTTAACTGAGCTGAAGAGGGAGCATCCAGGAGACTCTACATCAGTGTTGATCTAGTGCTCAACCCAGTGCTTCACATTTTCCTTACTTTCGCAAAAGGCCTTAGAGTTTTGTGGTATAAAAATGTTTAGCTAAGAATAGTTTTTTTTTTTTATCTGAACCAAACCCTCAAATGAATTACACTCTACTTTCTTTGCCTGAAAACTATCCATGTAATACTGGACAACTCTTTATTGAGTTGTAGAAATCATTCATGCAAATAGCAAGAATATAATGTGCTTTCTGTCACAAAATAACACTAAACCTAAGAGACGAACATACACACAAACGCACATACAGACACAGACACACACGCACGAACACACACACACACACACACACACAAAACACCCACACACGCACAATCTTTAGTTTTAGGACAAGAAATGTTCTAGTTCATTGCTTTCATTTATAATCACACAGGATATGAATAAAACAGCCCCCCTGGACACACATGTGAATGGGCAGGCATGCATGGATACACACACACACACAAATACCCCACACACACACACACACACAAACATCACCCATGCACACACACACACACACACACTCACACACACACACACACACACACACTCACACACACACACACACACTCACACACACACACACACACTCACACACACACACACTCACACACACTCACACACATAGCACAGCGCGAATGATTCCAGGCCCCAGTTCTATCCCATGTGCCAGTGCGGGGCTTCAAAAGCAATTTCAGCTGAAAAATAAGGTGTTTTTCTTCAATTTTCGAGCCATTTGTGCAAGGGTTAGTCTTGTTTACCTAACCAGTACAGTGGTATTTACATACCTCTTTAAAGGGAAGGAGGAAAATGGCTGTGGTGATTTATGGACTGCGGCAGGAGCACAATTTTCCATGTTGTGTGCCTCATCTGAGAGGCTATAGAAAAAGGTCGTACTGCCCATCCAAATACCACAGCCCTGCTATGCTGGGAGAGAAAGCATATTCACTCCCCTTCAGCGGGCAGAAAAGACAGAGTCAGGCACTCCCCTATAGGTGTGAGGTTACTGACTGCATAAAGCAGTAGACTTTCGTTTGCTTTTGTAGTGTGTGCGTGTGTGTGTGGTGCATGGCTTGTATGAGTAAATAGTGTCCACAATGAGACCAGAAGCAGAGGATCTCTGATGTGTGTGGGTGCTACAACCATGGATGCACTGCTCTTAAAGAAAAGAAGACCCACATAGTGTGTGCTGTAAAGAACGGGGACTGATAGAATCCCTTCACTATATATGCGTATATATATATATGCGATGCAGATCTGCCAGGACTTTTTATAGCTTTGAATTCCACATCATAAACGTGTTCTGGTCGTTAATGGACATGCGTTTCTATCAAATGTTTTTTGACCTCAGGTCAACCTTTCTTAACACGTGCGTTTCTAACCTGGTTTCTGCTGTTGGTGAAAAAAATTTGCTCGGTTGGAGAAAGCAGATAAACAGAGAGCATGGATCAGACCAGATTAAGAGATGTAACACGTGACGAAGTTGTTATTATATTGTTAAAATTAATTCAACATCTCCACAAATGTATGTCGGGAGATTGAGCCCCTCAGTCAGTCATATATCAGGAGTTTGAGACCCTCAGAAATATATCAGGAGTTTGAGACTCTCAGGAGTATATCAGGAGATTGAGATCCTAAGGAGTACATCAGGAGAGCGAGACCCTCAGGAGTACATCAGGAGATCAAGACCCTCAGGAGTATATCAGGAGAGCGAGACCCTCAGGAGTACATCAGGAGATCGAGACCCTCAGGAGTACATCAGGAGATCGAGACCCTCAGGAGTATATCAGGAGAGCGAGACCCTTTCCCCTTCGGGTGGTGTCCAGTGGCAGGCGTGGTACATAACGCAATGAACAGTTATTCCAGTAATTGTTACCAGATGGATTGGAGGGAGAGAAAGGGGCGAGAGACACTCACTGTCAGGTGTTAGGTTCAATCCCATGCATCCCATGTTGTAACCTTTACCCTGTCCCTTGACTCGAAGGCTACATAATACCATGGGACTGAACCAGAGAGCAAAATACATTTAAAGGTACTTAGAGAACATGATACTGCTTCAGGCCTTTTTGAGTATTTGTTCATTTCCCAGGCACACTGTGTGTGAAACGTATCTTTGTGTGTGTGTGTGTGGTTCTCTTGCTTGAATTTGATCCATTTAGCTGAAGCAGAGGGGTTGGGGTTGTATGACCCACGCTCAATTTTTTATGATTTATCAAAATATCATGCGTCAAATAGACGGCATCCTGCCTGAGGGAGAGGTCTCTGAACGTGCGTAGTTAACAGTCAATGGCTAGCTGCTCTAATTTATTATCCATTAAAGGCTGACATCTCTGTGTTTCTCATTAATATTAACTGGGTGGTATTGCTATGTAGCATAGACTTTGCATTCACTTTCTGGAGGGAAGAGAATGGATAAAACTCCTGAAAAGGTCACAGGAATCACAGTACTGCAGAAACACTGGACAAAATTATAAAGGGCATCACAATCAAGCTATCGTATCAGGACAAGCCACCGGCGGTAAAATGACAACGAACCTAACCACAGTGAAAGGCCCCAGCATAATATATGCATTAGTTCAAATGAAGAGTATTGTTGTTGCTGCAGGCTATACTCTATGACATTTTAATAGTTGGATGCAGTGGTGACAATGAGGATAATTGGAGAGGATTTGCATCTTGACAACTTTAATTTAAACAGTTACAGCTTTGATTGCCTCATCAAGGAGATTTCAGCGTTAAAAAAAAAAAAAAGTCTCTATTATTCTTGGGCACTTTTAATGCTTTCTAAACACCGAAAATATTTAGCTTTTCAAGATAGTGTTTTCCTCTACTGTTTAATTTGTCATAGGAAATAAAGAGCATGTGTCAGCTTGGGCCGGGTGCGTTAGCGTGGCCTGAATTAGCATGGCTCCATGAGTAGAGTTTAGCGCTGGCGTTCATTAGCCCAGCGACTCTCCTGAGCGCGCGGCCGCTGGTCTCGGCCTAAGCTGGAGGATCAAGTTCAGTCTTAATGACAAGCCTGAGCTGACCTCTCATGAGAAAACACATGGGGCCTCAAGGTGATGTTTCAGTCCCTCTAGCCGCTTGGGTGTCCGGGCGAGCCAGGAACAGATGTAGCCCCGAGGACGAGGAAGGGGTGACGTGCAGGTCAAGGTTGCCATACGCCAAGGTTAGGGTCAGATAAGCACGGCTGGCTCAGGGGTCCTCTCAGGTCTAAAGGCCAGCGGGGGGAGGGGGGAAAGGGCTACTCTGTGTTCAGGAACTGGGGATCGAGTGTTGCTCCTTGGAGACTGGGCAGGACTGCTCACTGTCACACGAGGGTTTCAGGGGTCGTGGTTCTCACGGTTAGCATTTAAAGGTATAGAACGATCTATTATAGACATGTATGGAGAGTTTTGTAAGTACAGTATGTACTGATCTGATCGTATATGTAGGATCATAGATGTTGTTGGTCTTCTTTTCTTATTTACAGCAATACACTTGAAACAGACAATGGGCTTTGTGTAAATTTCATTAAAACTAATAAGAAAACTAGAAATAATTAGTAATGTTATCAGATTTAATATGTTATGACGTGTTGGCTATGGCTGGTGTTTGGATTATTAAATCTCACCAGCAATAAGGTAGTTAAAATTTTTTGTTGATATAATAATATGATATCTTGTGCTGTTTGGCTTGTGCTATTTAAAAGGACTAAGAAAATCCTACCAGCCTAACCGTGCGTCTTGAATAGGTGAATAGAACTAAACTCTTTAAGACAGTGTGAATGTCAGCTGAAGTTGTATCTTCTGCGAACCCAGGATATTTCAAGGGAGTAAGTTATCTGTGTGGCACTTAATTAATGTGATAACCTGTGTTAGTTGTTTAATTTCCCATGTCTATAAAGTGCAAAAATAACAGCATTCCCAGTAGCACTTGGAATTGGCTGATATGGGTGTAGCTATCAGCGGTGGAGCAAAACTGCAATTAATGTCATATTCACTGGGAGGTTGGCTAATAAAGAGCTTCTCTTTTTTGCAACAGGTCCAATCAAATGTAATGTGTTCTGTCAGCTTGTGCCTCCGTTAATTAGAATAGAGTAGTTGTTTGTTAGACTCCTTTAGTTCCTTTAGATGTCAGTAATGTGCTAATTCCCTCCTGATCTCTCCACTACACATTCAACCCATCCCATTTTAGCCAGTTGACAAGTTCAGGTGACAATACCTCTCTGAAAGAAATACCGCGTGCTAATAATACACGTTATCACTGGTGGACGGTGGTTATCATCACTCTTGGTACAATCACTCACACTGCGAATAAAAATGAATGCTGTTTATTATTTGAGTTGAATTAGACCCAAAGCTGGTTAGAGTTTGAAATATGTATCTCTTTTCATCTATTATTTATTTTAGATGAAGCAAAACATGTCTTCTCTGCCAAGAGATTCAAAGGAGATTAAAGACAGAAAGACAATGGAAACCAATCAGCGTCACTCCTCAAAGACTCAGGTGGGCATCCATGCAGAGCCAAATCCAGCCGGATGACAGACACGTAATAGTTTCGATAGGAGGCTGCTGCGTGAACATGCTTTATCGCTCGGTGGTGCTGTAATAAACATAGCAAAAACAGTAAATATTTAATGAAGGTGCAGATACTGGAATCCCATCGAATTTCTACACATGAACCCGATACGCGACGCTCGACAGAGCTGACAAAGACTCGCGCTTTAGCTTATCTGCTTCCTCCGATGAGTCTTCAGCGTGGTCCTTGATGTTATTCGCTAATATCACAGAGCGTTAGCACATGCACACTGTGTTAGAACATTGCAGGTGTGATGGGCCTCCCAACGACTGCACACGCGTCCTTATTACCCACAGGAGAGGCAGGATAGTAATAATAATATATCTGTGTGTGTTTTGTTCACTATTACTGTCAGATTCACAGCTTTCTTACAATATTTAAATCTATTCGTCTATGTAATACCGGTATGTATTATCATACAGAGTATAACTTGTCTTTGCTATGCTAGTTCATTTCACTAAAACAGAGGATGCATAATAATTTCATATTCTACTACATCCCATAAACCCTTCACGTGTGTTCCTGAGGTAAACTACATGAAACATATCACTTTAATAGAGAACCGTGTGTATTGTAAACCAGTAGAAGACCATGCTAACTAATGTGAATTCATTAATCCTTTGAACTGAAAATGCCTATGGTAACAGCACAGCATACCTTGAACAAACCAGTGTCTATAAATGAGAAAGTATCATTAGATCCAGCAATAAAGAAAGGTGGACATGCACCCGGAGAGAGAGAAAGGGAGAACGAGAGAAAGAGAGGGTGACGGTCCGGGCGGGAGAGGGAGCGAGAGGGAGAGAACGTGTTCCCTCAAAGGTCAGTCCTTCTTTGTAGTCAATAATTGACATTTAAACGTGCGTTTGAAACGTCACTGATAATGTTAGGGGAGATAATGGGGGGGGAGAGCTGCTTACACCGCTACGTAATTATGGGCAAAATGAGATGCAAAAATGCAAATGGCTTTGAGCGTGCTCCAGCGCGGCTTTTGTCCGGCTCGGCGGCGCCTGGGCTGGATGATAGAAGCCATGCTGGTGGTGGCAGACTGCACTGTGACATGTGGGAGTGGGAGCAAGCAGAGAACAGAATTAGGGCAAACATGCCACACTCCCCCAGAAAACACACACACACACACACAACCACACACACATGCTTTCAAGCGCAGGCGCACACACACACCCTCACACACACACACACATGCAGGCGTGCGTGCGTGAACACGCGCACACACACAGATGCACACAGCCAAATCCCACCTCTGCAGCAGTTAATGCCTTTCTGAATACCCTCCAAAGCTCCACTTTATGGATGCTTAATTGTAACAGACAGATGCGTCTTTCTGAGTCAATTTCTGATTTGTGAAAATTGTAAAATCGCTGGCGTGTGGCACGCTTCGTAGTTGCATTCACGAAACAACAACAAAACAAAGCCCCCCAAAAATATAAATAAATAAATAAAAATGTCCCACAATTCCAAAAGCACAGTGACACTTTAGAAAATGACTCTGGTTTAGGGTCATTAGCACCCGGTCAGTCACACGCCTCTCTGGGGTTTGAATTCACCTTATTATACATTCAGTTAGCAAGGCAGCGGAGGTCCAACTTCGCTCATGTAATCCTGTGCCTGTGCTGAACAGAATCCAACATTATGCTAAGAGGGCGCTATGCAAGAGGGCGCTCCAACCTGCCTGTGACCCCCGGTATCAGGTCATCGGTGGGGTCAGGGAGAGGGCGTGTGCAAGGGGCGGGCGTATGCTAAGCGCCGCACAGTGGTCGGACTCCCTGGCAGCCGTGAGTACTCTGGTCACTCTAATTGGCACAGGAGGTGGGCCGGCCCTGGAATCCCAGCCAGAAGGACAGAGAGTGGAGGGAATACAAATGGTGCTTTGAACCCTGAACTTTTGAGCTCATTTCAAAACTCCAAACACAGCAAGCTCTGGAACAGCTCTGGGTAATCAGCAAGGATATAGAATATACTTTAGAAAACATTCACCATCATTAACGTTTATTCAATAAATCTAATCTTTCATGTAATTTAGGAAAGGTACACACTTTAAAATATCCTGTTCTTGGTGTTTATAGTGCGATTATTAAACAAAATATTCGAAAAATACTTTTTTTGATGTTTCAGTAGAAATTAGTGATCTGGGCCAGGAAACCAGGACAAGAAAAATGGTAATGAATATCCTGTTTCCAGATGAGACACGTAAATCAGGGTCTTCTGGCATATGTTTTGATAACATAAATCACCTCAGATCAAGTACGCCCTAAAACATACTGCCTGGCCCCCCTGCCCTGGCTGGTTGGCATCAGCCGTCCCGCCGTCTCGGCCAAATGAGCCCAGCATCGTGGAGGAGCTGTAAGCACTCATGCTGTTTGTTAGCAGCAATTAATTTTTCTGGTGCTTTTGGTCCATTCAGAGAGAAGCTTTTGTGTTTTAAATCCTACTCCTCTAAGCCTTCGCTCTTGTTAAGAGAAAATGGGACAGCAAAGAGAAAGGGAGAGAGAGAGAGATATGGAGAGAGAGGGAGGGAGAGAGAGAGAGAGAGAGAGAAAGAGAGAGAGCGGCTCAGAGTGAGGCAGATAGAGAAAGTGCCAGAGATGGCAGATTATCTTGGGCCAGTTAAGCATGTAATTGCTCAAATGAGTTAAAATCCCTTCAAATATCTGTCTTTGCACCTCATCACACCACTTCATAGACTCAAATATTTGACAAGGGTGAAGATCAGCTAAAATACTGATCTCCATTAGTTACCGACCACCGTGACAGGAAGCCCTGCTGCAAGACCAACAATTTCAGAGGATTTCTGGAAGGCTGAAATGAAAGCAGAAGCACTGGATAATTTTTTTTTTTCCATATTCATAGTGTCTGTCTCTCTCTACTGAAAAAAAAGTTGTCTAAATCATTTAGCTTTTTTTTTTAGGATTCTTAAGTGTGGTGAAAATGTGGCAGTGTGGACAAGGTCTTTCTCTATCCCTCTCTCTCTCTCTCTCTCTCTTTCTCTCTCTCTCTCTCTCTTTCAAAATCTTTCTCTCTCTTTCTAGTTAGCACATTATGCAAATCGCAGCGATCACTGTACGCAGGTGCAAATCCATATCACTCTTCATAAACAGTCACTGTGCATATCAACTTCCCACATTATGAACGTCTCCCAACGTGACCTAAGACTTGAGACGAAATGACTAATTCAACACTGTGCCAGGTACATTAATGACGGGCTCTACTTGCCACTCGCCGCTGGGCTGTGCCCGGTACCCGGTGCCCGTTGCCCGGTGCCCGTTGCCGTGGCGCGCGCCTGCCGGCAGCAGACTGGTGAGAAATGAGCAGTGTTGAGACTGTAACAGAATGTATGTGTCTGAACTCCTCAGCCTGGGAGATTGTTATGGACACAGCAGTCCACACGAGAAACTGGGAGACTGTGCATGCAGCTCCTGCCAAGCCTTTACACATAGCCACTGTTGCTGCAGACTTGGCCCAACGGATGTCTGCCCTGTGGAAGAGGTGTGGGGGGGT
>JAOYMR010000026.1:21546985-21568862 GCA_025802075.1 Tenebrosternarchus preto | reverse complement strand
GGGGGGGGGGTGGGGGGGGGGGGGGGGGGGGGGGGGGGGGGGGGGGGGTGTGGGGTGGGGGTGGGGGGGGGGGTTGTGGTTTGTGGGTGGGGGGGGGGGGGGGGGGGGGGGGGGGGGGGGGGGTGGGTGGGTTTTTTTTTTTTTTTGTGGGGGGGGGGGGGCATGGTGGAGAGTGGGAGTTGTTGGTTGGGATGTGCAAAGGCTCATGGGAAATCTGTCTCCCAAGCTGATTGTGACTCTCCACATTGTGCCAAACTGGATGATATTAGAAAATGGGAAGGTGGCTTTTTTTATATGTAATACACGTATTTTCTAATACACACAGGTTATAATACCTGCAAAAGACTTTATAAACAAAGCACCTAAATGCTTCAGAGATTAGCTTCTCTTTAAATAGAATTACTTTGAAGGGAACATAGCAGATATATTTTCTTTTTCATACAATTAAGAAGTGAAGTGAAGCTTCCGTCACTGCCCCTGTGTCACATGCCATGCTTTCAACTCACCAGAAGACTTTGACCTTCATTAATAATATTTTTAAAAATACATGTACAGCTCCACCCAGCCATATAATCGTAATAATTCATTTCAGGAAAGTCAGATTCAATCATGGCTCCATTCCTCTTATTCCATAAAATGTGATCATTTCTGAGCATGAACATACAAACATGGCAACAATAACTTGTGTAGAGTCAGAAACTTATGACAGTTTTGCTGAACGTTTCTTCAAAAATCTATGATCTTTGCTCACACTCCCTCTCCAAGCACACACACACACACACACACACACACACACACACCCACAGACACGCTGCCCCCACCCAACAAAACTCCCTCCATCCACCCTCCCCAAACAAATGAAGGGCATGCAAAAGCACCCATCTAATTATTCCTTCTATGTTTCCCCCACCTGCCAGTCACACTTTTTGAGGGGCTAAAGCTTAAAACAAGTTAGCTCACAAATGATCTGCTATATTTATATTAACACCTCAGCTGGTTCCACAGAAGGCCCCTGAAGGAAAGCAATCCAACAGAGGCAGGAGCATGCAGGAGGGTACCTTGAGACCTCCTCGTTACACACAGCGGCCCGCTCTTCAACCAAATAACACAAAAGATATTTGGCTCAAAACACCATGATCAAACCTGGGGAAAATGATGTTTGATTCCTTTCAGGAATGTAGAATACATATTTTTTATTTCCTAATTTATATATATATATATATATATATATATATAATGTGTGTCCCGGTACTTTTATTTTGTGGTGTTTATTTTGATTGATAATATTTAGAAGAGGTGCTGATACTAAAAGCAAAACAAAATGTGCTCAACTCAAACATACTAATGAACAACTCAAACATACTAATGTACAACTCAAACATACTACTGTACAACTCAAACAAACTACTGTACAACAAAACATTTTTTAGCCTTTTTTCTAGTTAGAAGCATGACTGTGCATATGTGTGACCACTGTTCAGATTTGCAGACTTTCTCGTCAGTTTTGTCCCATGCAGGATGGCAGTGAGATGGATATTACAAGAGGTACTGAAGTCCGAGACACAGATCTAATCGTAAAATGTAACAGCATAGCTGGTTGCCCCAGTAGCATCAGTCTTTGACATGAAGCAACGTGATATCAGACATAGAATACAGGAGTGTGTGTGTGTGTGTGTGTGTGTGTGTGTGTGTGTATTCTGTGTCTCGTGGCACTGTCTGAGACCTCATCCTTCTGAGAGGGCAGACTGAAGTTCTGGTCAGGGACCTGGGCTGGTGACAAGAGACCTGGCAGTTCGATCTCCCAAGTGAAAGGTTCTAGCATGGTACTTAACCTGGCTGTCTCCAATAAGCATGTGGCTGAATAAACACACGGCATGGAAACCGTCTGTGCATGCGCAAGGCATCTGCTACGAGCTCCGGGGAGACGGCAGAACCCCCCCTCCCACACACACACACACGCACGCACGCACGCACACGCGCTCCACCAACACGCCCTTCTCCTGCCGTTGACCCCAGCCCGGTTTTTGGGCGCGTTCTCAAGCCGGCGACTCTGCGGACGTGGCTGGGCTCAAGCCACACGCCTCTCGGCTTCGCACTCTTTGTTTCGGGTTCTGAGCAGGAGCAAAGAAAAAAAAAATCAATAAAGCAGTAAGACAGCAGCTCCCCGTGGGTTTCACTTCAGATTAGATACCAAGCAGAAGTGGAGGAAACACAGGCACAAGCACCTAGATTGGAGTATAACATTATTATCAAAATCCCAATTGATTAGTGGAGTGTAAACGCGAACAGTGATCCTACCTGAACTTAAAACTAGCAGGTCCCTGCATCACTGGTAATGATAGCCAATGACATGACATTTAGCAGAGAAGGGGGGGGGGGAAGCGGGGGATGCCCGCTAAAGTGATCTGGCAGGCGGTATGATGCCCTTTCTGTCAGAATCGATCACTCCCTGCTGAAATTAAGAGGCAGTAAGTAAACTCCACTTAATGCAGTGTTTTTTATCCGCATTGCCCTCGGCCTGACTGGGCGTGCTGGTGGCGGGGAACTGCCTCTCTGAGGGAAGGAACCTCCCAGCGCTGACGAGGAGAACCCAGGGGCCACTGCCCCGATGCCCCCTACAGCCATCGGGGGCCGGCACCCAAACGCAAGCACGCCGTGCTCAGGGGCCGCCTCTATAACCTGCCTGCAGCTGACAAAGAGTGAAAGGAGCAGGCTGTCGCTGGGTGGAGGTGATCCTGGGTGGAGGTGATCCTGCTTTGGACTGGCTCTTTGTGGGAAGGCGACAGTGATATGGAGAAGCACATCCCTCCCCCCAACAGCAAGCCGACATGCTGCTTCTTGAAGCCTGCCTCCCCTGTCCATAAATGTTAAAAGAGTTCTCCATAAAAAAAGACCCGTCTCTCTCTCTCTCTCTCTCTCTGTCTCTCTCTCTCTCTCTCTGTCTCTCTCTCTCTCTCTCTCTCTCTCTCTGTCTCTCTCTCTCTCTCTCTCTCTCTCTCTCTCTCTCTCTCTCTCTCTCTTTTACTCTCTCTACCTCTCTTTCTCTCTGCTGGAAAATAATCTGCTTACATCATTAGGCTAAGCTTGCTGAAACTAATTACCAGATGTTGTGTTCCTTTTTTCTCCTTTTGTGTGACTATGTGAGTGTGTGTGTGTGTGTGAGTGTGTGTGTGTGTGCGTGTGTGTGTGTGTGTGCATTAAAAAAACCCACCGCCGTTCGTCCCTCTCTAGCGCCCCCTCCTTGTTCTGGTACTTCTGTACAATAAAGCCAACTGCAAATAACAACAATTGAAAAAGAGAGACAAAAGAGAGAGAGAGAGAGAGAGAGAGAGAGAGAGGAAGTCTTTCTTGCTTCCCACTAGAGCTGTCTTGTATCATTCTATTCTCATTCTCTTTTTTTAATGATGCCATCATGTGGGGCTTAATAACCTGAAGAGAGAAAAGGGAGAATACCTGGGAAAAACACGGACGCAGAATGGACGAGGGCAATTGGGGTCCACCTGCCACATTTACACTGGGTAGGTTTTTAAGGGCCTGGTTGGGCTTATCACATTATTAGCCATTAAGAGATTAAAAAAGTGCACCCCTCCACTGCTTGTCATCCCTGTGAGGACCACTGAAGCACACAAACACTGAAGCACACAAACACTGAAGCACACAAACACTGAAGCACACAAACACTGCTGCTCTTGGAAAAACTACTTGGAGCACCGATGTTACACTCACCATTGCCTCTTCAAAATAGTTTCTGTGTAAAGTTATAATTTTTGTTTAATAGACTTAACAAAATAAACAATATTCATATATATTCATATATATATATATATACAATGAATAATAATAATAATAATAATAATAATAATAATAATAATAATAATAATAATAATAATAATAATAATTTCTTTCAATGTATTAGGATTTGGGATTTGAATGTTATTTCTTACTATGAATAATTTAATAAATCAAAAACCAAGAATAAAAATAAATCTATAAAAATGAATATGTAAAAATAAGAAATATATCTTAAATCTCTACTGAAATATATTACTAAAATGACCCACTAAAATGTTTTTGTTTTAGTATATGGTATTGAAGTATATGGTATTGATAGTGAACCTGCAAATTAAAATGGTAAGTTACTGCTGTCAATGTTATTGTTATTAAGGTATAAATATTAATTATAAAAGTGGTGTTATTATTTAATAATGTAACAGTATTTCAGTATGTTGTAAATGTCTTTATTTTTAGTATATCATGGCAGTAACAAGATACCAAAATGGTCATTTATACTGGAAAAAAACTCTTTTGGAATTTTGAAAAAGAATTATAATTTGGATATACCTGACATAAAAAATCCAAGACGTAATTTAAATGATTAGTTATTGCAATAAATTATATTTTATTAGTGTTTTTCCGATTAGTTTTATCATTTTGTCATTATTTTGATCACCTTCGGGATGTTAGCTCTAATAATATCCACCAAATTTAACTTGAATGATCGCTAGGTTTTCTCTTCTTTCATGTTTCCGAATACTTTCATTTGCGCAGTTCTTGAATGTTCTTAGTTTTTCAGTAATGGTGTGAGATCCGTTCTGTTGAAGTCTAGGACTTATGACTAAATGTTATTGTAGAAAGAGCTAGATACAGCGATACAGAGATGTTCATTTGCTTCCGTCCATAAAAGAATAAACAAACACGGAACATTTCCACTCCGGCGTGCGTGTGTGTGTGTTGTTCCTCTCTCTTATCAACGTCTCGACAGCGTTAGTGATTCATAGCAGTCATTTAAGTGATAATACACTCGTTCACAATACTAACAAACACGCGGCCTCAGTTATCTGTAAAGCTAAGTCGGTGCGACGCAGGGCGCGGAAGAGGAGGGAGAAATTCAAGATGGTGGTGATTGATAAATTGACAGGTTAATTTTCAGGCGGATAATAAGAGTAAGACCTCGCAAACGAAAGAAAAGTCGAAGGCCCTGTGCTCTACCTTGGGTGCAGTGCCATCTATCTATTGCTTGTAGTACAGCAGGAGGTACCAAGGTAGGCATTGCCAAAGCTGCCGACTAAGTCAAGCCCTTGTCAACTGCAATGTCTGTGAACCAATTTGATGTAGAATATCATGTCCTCAGCTTGGTTCAGCCGTTACAATGTTGACACCGCCTCATTCAAAAGACGCGCGATTTACGGTGCATAAACTTCAAAGTCCAAACAGGCTGTACGTTAGTTACTAAATTTGTTCAAAACAAAAGTAAATGCGTATATTATATTTATGACACTTTCAAGATGACGCATTTTACGTTTTTTTACACTTTATTGTTTGACCTAAAGTCTATTCCTTGAAAAACAATAACCTTTTTTAAACAATATATAAATGTGCGTTACATCGAATTCAAATGTGTATTTAGGCCTAGAAAGATTTTTATTATACAGTAGCCTATCACAACGCCCAAATGAGAAAACAGAATTTAGTATTCTGTCTAAAAAGTGACTTTAATCATACCAACAGTAGAGAGCAGTACTAAAAAGGTCAGTTATATCAGTACTAACAACAATAATAATAACAATAATAATATAATAATAATAACAATAATAATAATAATAATAATAATAGTAAATGTTTTTTTAACTATGCTGTGATGCAAGTAGCTGTTAAGTAAAATAGTATGTGTAGATCACAATAAGAATTCCATGCTTCGGAGCTTCGTTTGTTTTAGTGATTTTAATTCATTTTTTTCTCTTTATTTTATTGTACTAATAAGAGCTTCAAAGTAAAAACCGAATATTCTGCTTTCCTTCAGTGTTTGACGGATAATACCTACATGATAGTTTATGTTGTATACAGAAAAAAAACAGATACTAAACAACTGGTGCGAAGCAAATTCGGAGCCTATTGAAATATCAGTGTCATTCATGTAAAGCAAACGATTGGAGACACAATGTAGGACACTTAGATTAACGTTATAAACATGTTGTTTCCACCAAAGTCTGCGATACTTTAACTTACTTAGAAATAAATCTTGGTGAAAGATTTAACAGGAGGTTAAAAAGTGTGTTACTCTGAACAACGTTTCTTGTGAATATACTGTGCCGAATCGACAGCCTGCTCTAATTAACTGTAAAGCGCTGTATAGTTATCAGAATCCAGGATTATAATGATATAACAGTCTAAACGCTTAGTTTATGTCCTACGTTTACGTTTTATTTGAACATGATTATTATAAAAGCAATTTCCTTTCAGAAACATTGGCATTAGTCTGTTTTTTATATTGTTTTGCTTGATGCTATGTGTCTTTATTAGGGAAATGTCTGTGAACAAGGGCTTTCATCTCAACAGCTTTGTTTAGATGTTCATAAATACATTTTTAAGATTTTTATTTAAAAAACCTCTTCTTTTATCTGATCATTTTTTTAACACTAGGTTTTGGCTTCTATACACTGCACCAAAGTGATTTATGCATTATTTGTTTATTTACCAAATGTAGATGAATATTTCCAAACACTGATTTTAAAAAAAAAAGACACCTTTCAACAAGAAATTCCAAATGCAAGTTAAGGAGAGACTAAGAGGAAGTTTGTCTGGGTTGCAATGTGCAGTACTTAAAAGACAACCCAGTCTGACCCAATTAGTGTATTCCTCTGGAGTCTGCCTGTTGTACAGATCCCAAGACCATGTTCCCTTCTGGGTTCCTCTGAATTGAATTTGCTGGCTCTGAGATGCTTTAGCCCATGTCCCAGTAGTGCCCCCGTTGGCTGGGACACGCCGGCTCTAAGTTCACACTTTCTGAACCCACTGGCTCTTTTGCTATGCTGTAAAGCTGTTGGCTTTGTGATCAAGACCCGTATTTCCAAAGCAGGTTATAGAGCATGCCTTCCCTCTAATGATTTATTTATATTCCCTTGAACCAGGCTGAAGAGTAAAGCCATGAACAACTTTTGAAATGTTTTTCGCGTAAGAGCAATATGTAGATTTAGTGGTCTATTTTATCACCCTCCATTGGGCTGTTCTTTATTATATTGTGCTAATATCTTGGGTGACATATTACTATATAAAAAGACAATCAGTTAATCAATCATTCAGAAATGGAAAATCTTAAACAATTTTAGCATATTTCTGCCTTTAGAGAGGGTTTGAGAGAGAGAGAGAGAGAGAGAGAGAGATACACAAAAGTAGAAAGTGATAAAGTAAGGGTGAAATTTAGTCCATTAGCTGCATTCCTTTCAAAGTAGTGCTTAAACTGTGTTCTTTGTTTTCCTGTCTGCTTTGCCTGGAACCATGAGCTTGTGCTCAAAGGAGGGAAATACAGGCAGCAGTGCAGTTCGGCATTATTGCAAAGCACCACTACCTGGGACGCCAGCATGCTGGCGCTCGCTGCTCTCCCAGGAATAGAGTGCCCTGATGGCACAATGAACCAGAGCAGCATCCCTGGAGCGGGCAGATCCCCCGAGCCCTCACCGCGCCGCAGCCCTTCAGCTTCCCAATAAGACGCTCTTCCAGAACCCAAATAGATAAATCAGAATTTAAACATTTTGCAAAGAAGTGCTTTGATGTTTTGCCTTATGTCTTATGTCTCAGTCTTCCATGATTTTCGTTTGAAAATCGCTGCGTTCCTCTTGCACGTTTTTGAAAGTAAAACCGTTTGGAGTCATTTCATGGCTAGAGCTGTATGTTAACCTAGAGGCTGTAGACTTACATTAATCAGCCGTTGGATAGATTCAGAGTGGCTGCAAGACCTCTGAAGATCCAGCGTAAAGGAAAAAAGGGGGGGTGAAATCAAACGCTGGTGTCAGGCACCTTCTCTACACACGCCGGACTCAAGGAGGTGGGAGGAGGGGCCGCTGACCCGAGCACATGACCTGATCACATGACTGTGTTCCAAGAGCATGCCGTCCAGCACGCAGGATGCCGGCGCCTTGCCGTCGAGTTGCCTAGAAGACGCTGATGACCCACTTCATCCAGACGTGGCCATAACTTAAACTTCTCCCATCAGCCGGACCCCCCCGTTTGAGTGCTCCATGAGAACGCTCGTGTCCCTCGGCCTCTGATTACTCATTAATGAAAGATCCCATCAAGTTGCTGCCAATGACCCAATTATCTCAAGGAGGAGCCAAAACAAGAATGAAGCAGAACGCAAAGCGTGAAAATTCTGGAAGTTCTTCTTATATTCCTGAAGAGCTTTCATAAGTTCTTTTGCCATTTTTTTTTTTTTTTTTATGATTCATCGTGTTGATGACTCAAGCCAGCATCTTACATCTTGAATAGAATCGTGACAGACCAATCTCCAGCCAAATGACGCGCATAATATATGATGGCAGCTGGCTGAAGTACCACTTCTTCACTGCAACATAATCGTGTTATCAATTATCCAAAATCTCTCTTTCATTTTTATGTTGATTATGCAGTAGTTGTACCGATCTCCACGGGGGTGGTGTGGGGTGGGTGGGGGGTGGGGGGGATCCCATCACTAGCACACATGACATGCGCACACAACCAAACCAAACAGAAACAGCTAATCTCACAGCTTCAGGGAGAAGGACGTGTGGGGAGTGGCGTGTAAATCTGCCGTGCTGCTGACGGTTACTCTCCCGCTGCCGAGGGCAAGGTTGGCGTCACCTTTGGCCGGGATGTGCCGAGCGCCCCTCTTTCACACGCCCGCTCCCTCATGCCAGCGATGGACGGACAGCCCACGACGGCCCCCACTGACGCCGTGCTGCCAGAAGAAGGATTGTGGAGGACACGCCTTTGGGAATTCAGCCCGTCTTGGCCTCTGATGGACAAGCCGGCTTGATCCAGTGTCACTCGAATGGGCAACACTCACTCCCTCACCAGCCTCCCTCTCTGCTCTGGTTTTGTCTTTGAAATCCAAATGGTTAATTGTAGTCGAAAAAAAGAAAAAAAAAAAGTTCAAGCAAACGTTTGAGCAGAGGAATGAGGAATACGGGCAGGGGGAGGGGCCTCGTTATGAACAAGTCAGACTGCAAAATAAAGTACTTGAAAAGCTAAAGAGAAATAGAATAAAGAGGGAATAATAAAATTAGGGATGGAGCAAGAAAAAGAGAGAGAGAGCGATAGGACGGGAGTGCGGGAACGTGCACTGGGACGCTGGAGAACTCAAGGCACTGACCCTTATCGTTGCTAGTGAAGAGCTGGAGATTAGAAAGTGTTTCATGCTAATTTCCATGGCGATTTCTGTAATTTCTCTAAAACGACGCCTTCCCCCCCCCCCCCCTTTGATTTGTGTGTCCCGCCCACCCACTCCCCCGCCAGTACGGCTGGGGTGGTCTGGCCCATCACGCCACTGTTCTCGAGGGTCCTGTATGGGGCCTCTTGCTGTTCCCCTCCGTCCCCAGATTACTGGAGCGGAGCTGACGTTTCTATCAGCCTGCCGCCATGCCCTTCTTCCAACAACCACACACAATACACTCGCGCACGCTCGCGCAGGCACGCTCGCGCACACTCCCTCTGCTGCAAACTCCACGTACAGTCTCAGGCCTGTCAGTTGATGGCTTCATCAGTTCACACTGTGTCCTTTGCAAACTCCCACCAGTCTTTTTTCTCTCTCTTTCTTTTTTTTCCTTTCCCCCACACCCGCCTGTCATTTTTTTTTTTTGCCTCCCTGATCTACCCCTCCAAAAGACCAGAAGACCACCCCCATTACACACACACACACACACACACACACACACGCATTACAGCAGACCGTTCCACCATTTACTATCACACTGCTAGCTCTCTCCAGCTCACTGGCTGCTCTGTGCACATCAAAGAAGAGACAAGGGTCAGTGTGCCACAGGCCCACAGCAGAGGTATGAGAAACCAGTCCTCTAAAGACAGTCCAATCTACTTCATGAACCCATCATCACCCTCCACCACGTGCGCCTGAGGATGGTCTCACAGCACTGGAACACATGATGGGCACACGACACGTGAGATTACGCACCTCGTATAGTCACTGTTATCCAATTTATATTCAAGTCTGTGATATACTTTTCCCATTAATACCACAACGATGTGGTAACAGTCCGGGGGGGGGGGGGGGGTTGGGCTGAAAAATTAATTCACCAATTACTTCAGTTAAGTTTAGTTATGAATATAAAAAAGATGAATGTGTCACATACAGTACTGTTAGTAATGTTTTTGTTTTCTAGGCTGTTTGAGAAAGGGAATGATCTTATAGAATGTTCTAATGTTTCTCAGGACTAGTGGATGCCGTAGGTCATATTTTGTTGTTTTAAAGAAAAAACTTCTTGTTTTAAAGAAAAAAAGAAAAAACAGTTCAACTAGTCATGAACTGTTTCAGATTCATCAGCACATCAGCTTCCTTGCAGCGACAAACAACATAAACCACACGACACTTTTATTGAAGGAAAAGTGCTGTTCATTCTGAGCGACTGTGACCAGAATCCTCTCATTGGGGGGAAACCCCATGGCATTGTGCTGGTGCTGGCATCATGGGAAAAAAATGTCTGACAGTTTATTGAGCAAAACACGGCTGTGGAAATATGTAAACAGCCTTTGTTGGAGGCTCGCGGTCGCGGGCTGCTGCCAGTCGAGAGTAGTTAAGCTTCTCGCTGCATATCAATATCATGCTCCACTTTGATTTAAACATCTGTGAAATGCGCCTGTATCTTTTACCATGGAGATTGTCTCCTTGGAAATCCTCGATAACAGTCCCGGGGTAGTATTTTCCGTTCCGGCAAATGGTTATGCAACCTAGCGCAACTTCCAAAAGATAACGCTTGGCTGACGGAGCGGGTGGAGGGAGATGCAAACAAACTTTCACCGTTGTTGAAGTTCGCAATGAGCCATTGAAATGTGTGGAAGAGCCGAAACGTGGGGAAATGCAGCTTACGTCACTAGACGGCTTTGTTTAAGGTCGGCGCCTGACCCACACCGTCAGACCAAGAGGCTGCCGGATGTCCAGCTCCGCCATGCGGGATGGCTTTGAATGACCTGGGGTTCGCGGGGAGGCTGGGGTTCGCGGGGAGGCTGGGGTTCGCGGGGAGACTGGGGTTCGCGGGGAGGCTGGGGTTCGCGGGGAGGCTGGTTACATTACCGTTAACCCTTGTTAACCTCACGGTTCAGTGACACCTGGGAGTGTGTCGGACCCCCAAGACACAAACGTTAAGTGGACGTAGACAGATGTTGTACCCACTTTGTCCCCAAATACCCCCAACAGAAGGGTTAGGGCATTTCTGTACATTTTGGTTGTGTCAGATGGCCCGTGATTTACAGAAGATTTTACATCATGGCACAAAAACTTTAAAAATCCAAACAAACAAACAAAAAAATGCAAATTTCCGTTAAGGTCAAATTAATTTTTGCCTGTATGGTTTTGAAGAGCCATGTTTTATAACATTGAAGATAAGAGACCTTTTAAGCCTCTGGTCAGTTATCATTGGGTAGCACCCTGCTCTTAAAGATTATCTTTCTCCTGAGGTAGGACCAGCACACAAGGCCTTCTGACTGAAGCCCCAGAAAACCGCAGTATAAAAAAGCTGTGCATTCAGCACATTGCGAAATGCACTTAAAGCATGCCACAAGCATACAGGCCAGCAGTACAATGGTCAGGATATGGGTTTTTCCACCACACTCTCGCAAAGTGAACCGAGAGTTGTTCCAGTCAGAGACGGAGCCGCCATGTCTAGAGATGAGCTGATTATATATATATATATATATATATAAAATATATATATATTTATGTGCTGTAAAGGCATTTTTGAAAATTAAATCTAGCTTTGCCTGGTGACCCATTGAAAGGAGGGGGCTGGGAGGAAGGAAGGCTGTTCGGCCCAAACACTCTTGAAAAGTAGCGGGAGGCTAGAGGAGAAGGTGCAGTGATTGTCCTGCTAAAGTGGCACTACATGATGAAGTATTATGCCAGATTCAAATGGCTCAAAGGCTGCCAGGGCTCTTGGCTGACTCATAATGGGCCAAGGCAAAATGCTAAGCGCGGAGAGCCGATATTGATTTGACAGCGAGCCTCAAGTACAGCACACAAGCTCCGTGTGAATGGAGGAGGAACCAGAGGGTGCTACCAGGCCCCTGAAACTTTTCTCTATTGAAAAAAAAGTGGATATTTATTCAAATTCAGGGGCAGCATGTGCTATAAATAATGTTTTGTTTTTTTTTCTTCAGTGCTGCAAGTAATCTGCCCTTTGAACAAGAGGAGTATTTCAGTGGGGTTTGAGGTAGGTATCAGTGAACCATTTAAAAGAGTCATTTACTTTTAGCCTAAGACAAATGTGCAGCGTTTGCTTTGACAAAGATATATTTAAAAATGACGTACAAAGTACTAAGAATAAGACATTAGTATTTTGTTTTTCAAAGTAACTGTAAATAGTAGTCTCACTATTCTCATCTCTTTTTTCTTTATTTGTTTATTTGTTGTCAGCGTAAAGTAGCGTATGTTTGTGTGTACGTGTGTGTGTGTGGGTGTGTGTGTGTGTGTGTGTGTTTGGGAATTGCAGTGGGGTGCTCTGGGTGACATTAACCCCATTAACCTCTTTTTCCTTTCCTATCCGCCTGCTTGGAAAATTCAACCTTTTACCACAATACCAGTTGGATCAAGCCATATCTTCTGAGTTAAAAATACTTAATGTATCATTTATCTCACATTTAATATGGACAGTGAATCATCATTTGGACAACCCTGAAGATTTGTGTAGTCGAATACTTCTGATATTATATTGTTTTCAACAGGTATTATTACCATAATAATAATGATTGTGCATCAGTGCCAGTTGGTCCAGGTGCAGACGAAATGTCCGTGGTTTTGGTTTTATCGAGGAAAGAAGAGTGGCGAGCTGTTAGGACGTAAACCAACGCAAAAACTGCACAAAAGGTTTTGGCAGTCAGAGCGCAGTGTGATTCTGCACGTCTCCAACCAGCTGAGACTCAGTGCAACTGGCTCTCTAAGAGCATCTCGGTCGCCTGATGGTAGGGCCAGCCAGAGTAGTGTACTCTTTTCCCCTAATGCCCCTACCCCATTGATCTTTCCCGTAACTGTAGCCCTCCATACAAACCCACACTATCTGGAGTGTGGAGTGCTCGCAGGCAAAGCCCCTCCCCCTCCTCCCCACTTCAAAGGTACATATTTACTCTTGGAAATTTAGAGAAAGTGCAGCTGTAGATGCATCCGACAACCTCAATCAATAATGGGACTGCTCCTTCTGACCCAGCCCTCCACCCTCCGATGGCTAATAAAGTGCTTCTTAGAGCATTGTGGTTTTCCCTGCTAGTCTTGTGAGGTCAGCTCCAAGCAGCACTTAGAAGTTCCTTTTCTCTGTACCTCTTCTCGTAAACCAAGTTCCTCTTTGTTTTTGTTTTGTTTTTTTTGCTTTTTGCTTGTTTTTTTTTTTTCTAGTTAATTTTTTTTTTCTGCATTTCAGTTACTTATAGCCGCAATTGTAAATAATTGAGTTTAGCTGATGATATTTGTGATTGTGATTAACATTTTGTTGCCATGTGTAATAACACATCTGTATCTTGTGGCTGATTATGTGGACTTTTTCAGAAGTAAATGATCTGAGACAAATTGGTTGTAGAGAAATTAACAGATGTGTGCCACAAAGTATTCAACAAAGGAATTGTTAGGAATCTATCTATCTATCTATCTATCTATCTAAAGATAGATTAATTTTAGTCCTTTTTTAAGTGATCCTTAGCACAAAATAATATTTGTTTGATAATTACTAGTATCCAAAGCCTCCTTTGTCTGTCTGTGAGAACCACGTTGAATGCTTTCATTTACTCTGTCCTGATTTTGGAGACTATTATGGTTTCTTGGGAGATCTCCTTCTCTCATTGTAGACCAAGTTTCCTGCTGAGAAGCAGATTATTGTAATTGTCTTAGGCACTTCTCAAAAACAAACGTGTATTAAGATGGAGGCTTGGGGTAGGCCTTCTGTAGTTGTAGAATTGAGACAATCACAATCTTTTGTAATTATGTGCAAGGATATTCTAATTACTGATGATTAAAGCGACTTGCGTTCTGCTTGCTTTTTCTCACTGCAACAATTAGAAAAGCACGTATCATCAGTGGTTTGGTCTATTATTTTGCTTAAACTTGTATTTCATAAATCATGTATCGGTTTATAACATTTATTTTCTAGTTTTTTTTCTTTCCTGCACAAAGTGAAGTTTTATTTTGTGTTATTTATGAACTGCTTCACATTGGTTCATACTTGAGAATATTTTGAAACAGTGAGTAAAATATTACATTTGATTAAAATGTAGTCTGTTCATAAATAAGCTTTAGAATTGAAAATGACATGTGCATGTTGATTATTGCTAAAGAAAATTAAGAGAATATTTAAAGAAAAAGGAGGAAAGAGTAACCAAATAAGGAAAGTGAGATGACCTGATGTCATAGAGAGAAAGAGACCTAGCAGACATGATGTCATAGAGAGAAAGAAACCTAGCAGACATGATGTCATAGAGAGAAAGAGACCTAGCAGGCATGATGTCATAAAGAGAAAGAGACCTAGCATTGCAGTTCCACTGTAGTGGGTGAAAGCATAATGATCAGCTCAAACGTTTCATGACCAAGTCTCATCCATTAATGGAAGTAAACAACAGGAATAGAAAACTGTCTTTCCTTCTGGTGGAGACATTGACTCATCCAACCACAGCTAAAGTCCCGAAACCCTGGGAAACCCAAGACACCAACTGCATTGAGCAATCTCCAGGTTGTAACGTTTCATGTAAGTTTAGATTCCACAGATGTGCTCCTCTGAATATTGCTTAGGTTTATTATCGTGTGCTTTTCATGTAGTTTATGCAAAATGACCTTTGAATGTCACATGTATTTATGCTTCTGTTCTGTAGTAAAAACCAGCACTGCAACAGTGTGGATTTGCTTGCCATTCGTACATACAGAGATTCCATCAGCACAGGAAGTGGAAGGACTCCTTCCTCCACTGAAGCTGTTTGTGTTTCTTAGACGCCACCATATCTGTGACAGACAGCACTGAAAATACAGCCTTGCTTCTCTATCATTAATCCTGACTGTTTACTTTGACTACCTCTCTCCCTGCTTCCTCTCTCTCTCTCTCTCTCTCTCTCTCTCTCTCTCTCTCTCTCTCTTTCTGTGGCTCGATCTCGTTCCTCCCTCCCCGCCGCTTGCCAACACGTTGACAGCCGTTTGTTAACAGGTATCGCTTAGCAGCGAACGGCGCTAGAGGGACGTGTGGTGATCATCTTGATCTCGCGGTCCTGTTGGCAGCACACTTCTCCCTCGCTATGCTGGCTGACACTTGCCATTGAGTGGCTGTCAGGCAGAAAGCGGGTGTGGGATGCGGGGGGCGGGAGGCACTGGGTCACGGCTCCCTTCTCTCCAAAAGGTGCTGCAGCTAAATTCTTAAGTGGTGTTTTAGTCCCCTGCACTGTCTGAACCGAGGCTCTTCTCTTTCTAACGAGCAGACTACTGGAGCTGAACACTCCAGCGCTGGTGCACGTGTGAGTGTGCACGAGGTGGGAGAGATGTGTGAAGTAATAACTCCCTTAAACAGAACAAGCGGTATAGTTTTACAGTAATCAAATAGGGGGGAAAAAATGTGGCATATAACTTGTATTGAAAAGAAAAAAAAAAAAAAAGTTAGCACTAGCATCAGAATGTTGCCCTGAGCAGGAATCAGTGGAAGTCAGAGCTTCCTTTTATTCTGCCTGTATAGACTGTCAAGCTCCAGAGCTGATAGATGACTAACAGTAAAGAAATGATTGAGCTCCAAGCCCGAGTGAGTTCCCCCTTTAGAACGTGTGAGCGCTCACGTCTGCTCCTGCTGGAGCTCCACTGCCAACAGCTGCAGGCGAGTCCTGCTTCTCCGCACACACACTCCAGCCGTCTCGCTGGACCAACAGGCCGCTCCCACTGAAAGCACTTCAAGCGACGTGGCCCGAGGCTCAGCGAAACCCAGAGTTCACCGGCGGTGAGACGGCCGCGCCTGCGGCGTCGATCAGATCCTCGCGGCCACTGCAGGCTTCTTATTGGTCGCGATCGGCTGACGGAGACCTGCCAGACCCGGAGAGGACTTCCAGCCACCCTGCAGGGCCAGTGAAGTTGAGGGGCCAAGCACAGGGGTCCCACGATGCCCCACTGTCTTGTCTTTTTTTGGGGGAGGGGGAGTTGAAAAAGAGCTCAGGAGATAATTGATCCTGAGAAACCACTGGAGAAAGGTGACTTTGAAGTAAGAAAAAAGACTATTTATTAAGATGGCATTTTGGACTTTTGGATAGAAAGTGCTTTGACATTCATCTGCTGACAATATGTTGTATCAAGTGAGGCAGAATTTGTATGTTGGAACTCAGACTGGTTTATTTGCTCTAAAAGGGCTGCACCTCTAAAAATCGCACTTCTTTGCTTGCTGGCAGGGAAGTTATAGAGAAACACACATTTCGAAACGTTTTGGCTTTGTCCTTGTGATTCACTAAAGAGAATTAGTGTGAAAAAAGTAAACTTGCTTTACTGCATAGGTGGAAAACAATTTGAGAAATCACTCTCAAGAAAAGCTGGCAAAGGCTTCTTTGTTTTTCCTGGACGTCAAGGGAGGTACAAAAAAAAATAGAGAGAGAGAGAGAGAGAGAGAGAGAGAGAGAGAGAGAGAGAGAGAGAGAGAGAGAGAGAGAGAGAGTAACCATCTCCACTGTTGTGCTTTGATGCAAAAGACACTCCCAAAGTTGCAGTATTTGCCTGTGATCTCGGGATGGTCTATCCTGTGACTTCTGCATTTAAATCGTTCCTTCCCCAGGTGGCTCAAGCCATGACCTCGCCACACATGCTGAGTTACCGGGCAGCCAAAATAATTAACAATCAAAATCTCAAGTTGCTCCAAGAGGTTATCTCCCCAAACCAAAACTGGATTTGAAAGGGAGGTACATATCGCACGGTTTGCGTATTGGCTCCTGCTCGATATGCTGTACGCTCTTGTAACCCGGAGCCCATGATCTTTTGAGGGATAGCCTCAGGGTCACGGCAACAAATGTACTCAGTCACTGTGGGAGAAGCCGTGTCTCTCTGTAGGCCAATTACTGGGTTTTGAAAGCCCGGGGCATCCCAGAAACTTTGACACTTGGAAATAAAGACCAATCTGAGAGAGAAACATAGCGGCTATTAAAATCTTTATAATTCAGCAAATCGCAAGTGATTCGCTCTGCCCCCCAGCTTGTTGGGATACATCCTTACCACTATTGCAGGGGTCAAAAGAGCATAATGCAGGCAGTGAAGCTTATTTTTACAACCAAGGCCTGAAAAAGCACTGCTCTTTTTTTTTTTTTTTAACTTTTCTTCTTCTTTTTCAATGTTTCGGGTTCCTGCAAACAGCCAGATATTCTCCTCTGTGTCATAACTGCCTGGAGTGAGAGAGCAAAATGTCCAAGCCTAGTAATTGGGCAGGGGGGGGGGGTTCTTTTACCAGGGCTGTAGAGTAAGAACCGGTTTTTTAAAGGATCATCTTCCTGCAAGGGTTCTGCCCTGCATTGTTTATGTAATAAAGCTCTTTTGAAGGAGAGGGAAGAGTAAGCTCTTTTTTTCTAGAGTTCAAATGTGCTTTTATTTTCTACACAAAGTGATCTAAAAAACACAACAGCTATTTTTCAGCTATTGATTTCATTAATCTTGGAAGTGATGTAGAGCATGCATTGGCCTTAAATCATTTAAATTTCATGAGCTTATATATTTAAATTTTAATATTTACATTTTCAAATACTCAATGATACATATGTAAATTAATTAGCCATTCATACTCTGGTGTTAGATTACTTATCTCAACAAAGTGAAAGCCCAAAGTACCAGAGAGGGTCATGTAATTATGTGTAAAATCACTTCAATTAAATATTACGATGTTAACTTTTGGAGTGCATGCACTCAGTATTCAACTCTACATAATATAATTAGGATCTGGCAAAAAAAAAAAAAAAGAGCCCAAAATGAGGGGTAGACATTAGTGGTGGATGGGCCCATCCTGTTTGTGATGCTTTCGAGTTAAGAATGCCACTCTCACCCGGGCTGAGAGACCCTCTGCTAGGCCCTCTACAAACAGCCAAGGGCCCTGGTTGAGGGGGCTCTCATCCAGTGGTCCCTAATCACCAGCATGTCCCTGTTGCCCAGCTGATGGACCACATGGATCGCATGAGGGATGGCCCACCCATAAATCAGGAGGCAGGGAGGGGTGACAGCACACAAAATAGGTGAATTGTCCTTGGGATCCTAGGGGCCGGCGGTCATCCCTGGTCCACCCCCCCCCCACCCCATGCAGTGCACAGCAACCCTTTATATTACTGCTGGAGTGGGGTAGGGGGCTGGGGGGGGGAGTTATCCGGGTGCTCCTGGCCTTGCCCACTGCCCCGGCAACCTCCATCTGGGTTCCCGCCTCCGCGATTTCTCCTATCCAGACCCAAGCTATGAACTGCTTCCCGAGTCAGTTACCAGCGTAATTGAAAGTGCTTTGTAATGGCTTTCAGGTCAACACTGATGGATGTGAAGTTGAATGAGCTTTGGGTTTTAGTTATACTGGGAGGAAGTCTGGGGGAGATTTATCACGGCTGGCTACTGAGACCACTGGTGGTTACTTGAAGCACAAGCTCCCTCTACCTCCATGTGATCAGTTAATTATTAGTTATTTAACCCACACTGCTGAATTCACTGCACTTTGTCTTGTCTCTTAAAGTTAAAAAGATACATCGGCAATGCCAAGATGGTAAAATGCTTGTGATTGGCCTCGGTGAATAGAGTAGTAATGTGCAGTAAAATACAGTAGTCTGTGTAGAACAGGGCAGATCTTGCATTCTGAGCAAGACATGCTTGCATGCTAACTCTTGCTATAAAAACGTGAGTAGGTACTGACATTGTTTTCTAAAAGTGTGGACAGTTTATTCATGCATAGTTTATTGTGCTACTTTACACTAGGCTAAAATGGTCACTATTTATCCCTTTATGCCTTGAAGAACATAAGATGTGCTCAAGTAAATCCATTGTTAAAAGAAGCGCTTGCTTGTAATGTTGAAAGTTATGAATATGAGTTTCCTTCAGCACTGACAAGTGCTTTCTTTAGAAAATACGTTTTGGTGAAAAATGAACCATGTGTACTCTGTTAATGGAGCTAACAATATATAACAAGCATTTACAATTACGCTTTTATATACTTAAATTAATTATGTTTTTTTCCATCCAGAGTCTGATGCTCTTGAAAGTGTTTTACATTATATTTTGGGTTATGAACTGGCTCATCTAGAACTTGATTAAAAGTAATTTGACATAACAAGATTATGTCTGTGAGTATTACCGGGTAATTATTTTTGATGTCATTAAAAACACGATTTTGGATGAAACAAGACCATTGTCACAGACTGGACCCCCATTTCTCTGATTTCAGGGTTTTTGCAGCAAACAGCAAAACATTCTGCTTTCTGGCGCCCCAGAATGCAAAGCGCAGGAAGTCGGTGAGTTCTCATTGTCTCCTCTTATTAGAGCACGCCCCCAGCTGGCTGAGACCTGGCGCGTGGCCAGATCGCCTCTGATCCGGCCTCCTTTGTGAGCGGAGGAGTAGGCAAAGGCTGGGTTTTTTGGCGGTGGGGGTTGCTCCCCCCTGCCCACACCACCCCCCCCCACCCCACCCCAACACTACCTACACCACCCCCATCACCCCCCCCCCCCCCTTCCCTTTCGCTGGAGCTACTGCTGTCCTAGAGCCATGTTGGACTGCCGAAGCTGCACTGGAGGTTGCAGGGGTGGGAAGTGACCTCGCCTTGTGATGTGTGTGTCGGGGCCACACTGTGAGGTTAGCCAGATTATAAATAAAGCCTGGCGCGGGTGCAGTGCTGGGAGGAGGAGATGAGGAGAAGTGAACACCAGCACTGCCTGTGCCACCACCCTTGTCCTCTCCAAACCCTCGGCTCAAGGCTGCCAAGACTCTGTGTGCGAGAGGAATCGTTTGATCGTTTCACCATGGTTTCACTAGGTTGGCTATTTTTTTATCAATGCCAGAGACATAACCAGTGTGTAAACCATGTTGTTGGAGTCTTCTCCACTTTACATGGTGTATGTTTTAAAGCTGATTTCCTTTTCTTCTTTTCGAGACATCTCAGTGCGGCTCGGGTGTGATGACGAGAAGCCTTGTGTGGTTTAAGATTCAATGGAGCAGACAGGACCAGGGTGTCCATGCCATGAAGGAGTGAACTGAAGTGTAGGACCTGCAGGGGTGGTGTCTGAGGGTGATGTGCCTGGCTGGAGGCGAGCATGTTTGTGTGAGTTCGCAGGGTTATCGCCTGGCTGTAATGGTGCGTGTACTCTCCCTCTTGATGGACAGGACCGGACGGAGAACAGGACTCTGCCACAGGCATCAACACCTGGCCAGAGAGAGAGAGAGAGAGAGAGAGATAGAGAGAGAGAGAGAGAGAGAGAGAGAGAGAGAGAGAAAGAGAGAGAGAAAAAAATTGGGAGAGGTAGCAGACAAAGAGAGAGTTAGCTCTTACAGGAAGGCCAATCTCCTGAGTAAACAGACCTCACCTGCTTTAACCAGGCACTTGTGAAACTGAATACTCTTTGGTTTCACACACCCACATCCCCTTATGGGAATGTCCCTCTGGACCCGTGGCAGGCCAACAGCGAGGCCGTGGAAATAAGGACAAGCCTTTCTTTACTTCCACAACAGACACGGCACTAAAGAGGGGATACAGCTAACCGAAGCTACAATTTATCTCAGCGCTTACAGAGAAGCCGGACAGCGCTTCCCAGCATGCTGTGCGGCGATCTCATACCGAGGTGTCCGGTGTCACTGTTCATTGCAGCATGCTGTCTTTATCCTTGTCTTAAACGTGAAGAAATCCTCCAAGCAGCAATCAATGACTAGAGTGTTGCTTATGGGAAAATTAGCATGGTAAATAAATATTAACTTGCAGATGGTGTAGTATAGAGCAGCACAGCAGCTTATAACTAACAATTGATTAACTTGTAAATTCTCATCGCCCAGCTGTTGTTCAGGCTGTTTACCATAAAAAGAAGAGAGGCGGGGAACAGCAAAAGAGGATTCAGATGCTTTGGGTACAGAGGCAAAGGCAATCTGTCTTTATTGGGAACTAACTCTGATGGATGCCCCTTTGAATGGATATTGGTTTTAGTTAAACATGACAGAGTGAGGGATGATTCATCATTGGTCACAAAGGTTTCAAAGGTCCGGTAGCAACGCTACTACCACCAATGCTAATTACCACCAATGTTTTCTTTCTTCTGGCCTGCTGTAGGTGGAACGAAACGGAGGAGCAGACTTTACTTCTCCGGACAGGCTTGCCTGTAACGTCGGAGATGTTGACCACAATTGATTGAGCTGGGTGGCCCTGACTGGGGTAAATAAAATTAAAACCAACTTTCCTTTGTCAGAGCTGGTTGAATTGAGAAGGAGAGGATTTTCTGTAGTAGTAAATGCAGACTGGGCTGTGCACCACTGAGTCATAGTTGAGGAAAACCAGACGTTGTGTGGCAGGGTGACTTCTCTAAGAAAACATAGGTCTTCAAAAGGCTGGTTCATGGGGATCTGCAGAGTAAGATCTGTGGTGGTGTGGACACATGTTACATGTGTCTGTCTGCATGCATACAGGGGAGCGAGGAAGGACAGAGGTGAACGTCCGGATGGAAACTCAGCCCTGCTCCGACTCGATACACGGTCCGCTGCACCCCGCCTCCCCCTGACCCCGGGCTCCTCAGGGCCAAGCCTGCTACATGTGGACCTTCCATCCAACTGCACAGGATCATACACACGCCGTGCAAGCCCATGCCCATGGGAGGCGCCAGCCAATCGGTGGCCCGGAGCTGCGGGGGGGGGGGGGGGGGGGGGGGGGGGGGGGGGGGGGGGGGGGGGGGGGGGGGGGGGGGGGGGGGGGGGGG
>JAOYMR010000026.1:21475307-21485886 GCA_025802075.1 Tenebrosternarchus preto | reverse complement strand
CCCCCCCCCCCCCCCCCCCCCCCCCCCCCCCCCCCCCCCCCCCCCCCCCCCCCCCCCCCCCCCCCCCCCCGCTTTTCACATGGGGACAAAGGGTGGGAGAGGCTGGGAGAGGCTGGGTGCGGCCCACACTGCCTCCGTCAAAGCCCCTCAGTTCAGCCGACCGGCTCCTGAGGCCCCTGCCCTTCCAGCTGTAAAATTGGCTGACAGCAAGTCTCTAAAGCTCCCCACTCCTCAATGAGTCCACACACAACTGGGACATTTACCAGGGCTGATTGCCCCCTTAAGAGAACGTGCTTTTATTTATTTTATTTTTTTTCCTTCCTAGACCAGCGCATTTGGACCAGAGACCGTCTCTGATTTGGACATATGGAGATTGAACACGAATAAAACGGTTACATTTGTTTCAACACCTTTAGTCCAAGCAACTAATCTGTAGTATTAGATTTTGGAGTGTGGTTTTTTGTTGGTTTTTTTTTTTTGGTCACTATTATTTCTTTAAACATTTTTATTATGCTGTGTTTTTCAATAGGCTTGCAATTGTGTTCATAACATTGAGCACCTCATTGAGCTTTGCCAAGAGTCTTTATAATGCGCTCACTGGAAATGAAGAAAAAATACAATTACTGTAAGACATGTAATGAAATAATCAAAGTTTAGCCATGTACATTGCACTGCAGCCTCAGTGAAAAACACATTGATTTCCTTTTTCCATTGCCTTTTTAAGAGGGAATTGAGCAGAATGAAAATATTTGTCCCCCTGAAACCATGGGGATAAGCCATTATCCGACCGAGAAGGTAAGGAAAATCAATGGTAAATGTCCCAGGTGATTTTGTCTCCAGAACAGCCATTATAAAGGACTCTGCTTACTTTCCAACCATTTACATGATGGAGAAAACTGTTTTATACCTCAATATCTTCCTCACTTTCTCCTGGTCTTCCCTCGCAGTTTTGAATTGTGACACTGGCCTCTAAACCTGCAGCCTTAATCAGATATATGAAAATGTCTTGAGAGACAAAGAAGTCAGTCTTAGGAAGTGACACCGTGGCGGCAGGATTCGCCACCATAAGATTCCTGATTAGAAAGAGGTGTGTGAATCGCCTGTAAATCTATGAAATTGGGCGAGGACGAGGCCGTGGCACGGGCACCCGGTCGAGGCGAGCGGGCAGGAGCCCGCGTTCGTGCAGGCGGAACCCACCACAACAGTCAGGGCACCCGCCATCTTGTTTACATGATTCCCAGTGCTCTTCTTTCATCACGGCCGCTGCCGCTGCTCCAGGAGCACGGAGAGACAGACGCCGGGGAGAGCGAGGCAGCGGGAGGAAGGGAGAGAGGGACGGAGACGGAGACGGAGAGGGAGACTGCAACTTTGGCCCTATTGTTTTACAGCTGCAGACCACGGAGGACACCGCAGAATTATTCTGGAGAGCAGGAGACACACGGTGGCTCTGCGACCTTTAACTGCACTTCCTTAGCTGAATCTCATCCAATTAGAGCACTGTATATTTTCCCTAATAGCAGCTGATGAGGTAGGGCGCATGAGCTAGCACGCCCGGCCCGCCGTTGCTATGCAGCGAGAGGGCTGCTTAGCAGCAGAGGAGCGCTGGGGGATAAGTGAACAGAGAGCTTTAATTTGATAGGGTTAGAATCCTGCAGGCTCCAGGGTCGTGGGTCATCAGGAGCTCGTCTCACACTGAATATGAAGAAATCAGAAGTAAATTGCTTACATCTGCTGCCAGAGGCTGGGGCCGGCTGTGATTGGCTCCCAGAGGTGGGCGCCATCTCACATGGGCGAGGTAAGGGGGCCTAGGTGTAAAGAAAGCTTGTAATTGGAGTAATTCTGCACTAATAGATGTTAAAAACATCCTCCAAGCAGCTGCTTTGAAAAGACAAGCCTTTCTGCAAAGCTTTTTGGGTTTTTTTTCCCCTTCTCTACCTATCCATTTCCCTTCTTTTTAAATGTTTTGGCTATTGATAGTGGGCTTTTAGAAGATCTACGTGTATATGAGGTACAGTGATAGATGGGCCATGCTTCACCTGCCAGAGTAGAGGATTTCGAAAAAAACCACCATCTTTGTGAAAAGTACATATAAAGACCTGGCTAGTTCAAGGTTAAGATCCAGAATGCTTCGGCGCCACCGGTATCTTCAATACATGTATACCAAGAAGTGCATGTGTGATTATGTATTTATCGTATATATAAATATATTATGTAAGGGCTGAAAGGACTGCAGGGGTATACACACGTATTTATACATGAAGAGTATCCCTGTGATACCAGTTCCAATGAACCGTCTAGTTTGAGCTGTCAAATCCTAGGAATGGAATCACCCGTATATGTCTGTCTGTATAGCGCTCTCTTTGGGACTGTGTCCAATGGAAAATTAGACAGGCTGTGAATTATCACAAATGTTCTGGCAAATGACACTCCATTGGAAGGTCTTTGTCACCAATTATGTGTCCATTATAAAACAGTCAATCAGTCGATGTGCAAATAGCTAATCCTCAAAGGACTCCTCGTCATTGGCAGGGGGCTGTCGATAGTCCATCTGATATGATTTAGCTGTTAAGAAAGTAGGGGCTCACCTTAATCTGGCCTCTCTCACAACAAACCGCATTCATTCTCTTTTCTATCACCACTGATAACTTTGGTAAATGAGAATTGATGGCCAAAAAGAACCATACATTTAAATAAGAGTCTGTAGACAAGGTCAGTTCTATACAGCATTTACCCATGTCTTACTGCAGGCCATAATTGTAAGTACTTGTGTATTCCTGGTTAAGTTGTGTAAGGGTTTTAGTATACCTGCTCAACCACCCTACCGCAGAGCTCTACAGAGAAGCTTGTACATTTGACTAAACAAAAACACAAATTGGATGGTCTGGCCAGCTAATCTGATTTCTGAAAGAGTTGAAACCGAGACCCTGTTAGCGCCTTCTGATGATAGACTGTAGTATTATGTTCTCACACTGTAACTGCCGGCTTTAGTGGGTATCCTTTTCCCAATCAAAACAAGTGCTCCAAAACATTATTGCATTATGTTACCATTTTGAAACAAATGACTTGAAATGGTTCAGCTTTGCCACAGACAGTAGTCCTTCCACGAACCCATTAGTCTAAGCCTGACTGTGCTTTCTGGGAGTCTTTACATCTGTGTGTGTGTGTGTTGTGTTTTGCTGTTGAAACACAGACACCATCTTACCATCACTGATGGCATCACCTAAAACTCATTAGCAGTGTCTTTGGTTCGTAATGTGGTATAAAAGTTCTATGTCTAGATCATCACCAATTCTCCCACAATCATAAATCACTCGGTCAGAAATAATGGGATCCATTTGTAATGATTTCTAATATGTTTAGTATACATTGTGCTAGAGCGACGTTTGTCGACAGTTCCAAGCAGAAAGCTAAAGATCAGTAGAGATTCTGAAAAAGAGGACCAACAGTCGACCCAATACTGGTGACTGCTCCTCCCTTAGCAGAGATTACAGTATTCCCCCGGTCAGCTTCCAGATAACAATACATTGAAACCTACACAAGAAAGATCTCACATACATTTCTTAGGCGTCCTTTGGGTTCTGTAGTCAAATACCTGATGGGATTTAACTCAACGATTTATCCATTTATCCTAACCAGATTTTCTTTGCAAATTACCGTTGTGGAGCTCAAGTCTTTAGAACATACTATTATTATTATTATTGTTGTTGTTTTAATTTTTTTTTTAACACAGCATTACTGTATATGGGTTGAGCGACAGACTGAAATGGCTTTGCAGTACATAAGTGGCAGGTGGATGGGAAACCCTTGGGAAAGGCTTTCAAAAGGAAGCAGATTAAATAAATTAGTCACATTCCTCAAAGTAATGCTAGCCTTTTTGTCACCACTTTAAAAGCATGATCTACACCAAATATTCTTCAAGAAGCAGATGATTCAAATCCCTTAGATGCTAAGAAGTTTTCACTTGAGTCTGTGTTCAACCCCCCCCCCCCCCCACCACCCAAAAAAAAAAAAAAGAGAGAGAGAAAGATGATGCTTTGTTTCCACCCATCTGTAGGCATGAAGTTCTCATATAAAGCAACTGATTAGAACATAACATTGATTTGTATTTATGTTAATGCTAATTTTAAAATCTATACAGTGGCCTTCGTGCTTATGTTTTGGAATAGAAAAAAGAAACATGCTAATTTAGAAAGGAGAAAAAAAAACAAAGCTGACATCATGCGTCATGCGAGTTTGCAGCAGCTGAGCTAAGCTCAATAAGACTCGCCTTAAACATTGGCTCTTGGTAATAGGAATATCAGAAGGTCAATCGGGGTTAGTCAGTATTCCTCCACAGGAAATGAGCTTTTGGTGTGCTGTGTTCCCAAAGTAATGAGCAATGCTGCTGTGTTTAATCTTTGCTAATATTGTTATAATAACTGGATGAATTATTAAAAGCAAGCAAATATGGCTAGATATTCTGCAGCCCACAGTGAACAGAGGACCACCCTGATCTACAGTGTGGCCGCATCTTAACTCAGGTCATTGTAATGGTGTTGATTTACATAATTTGTTGGTTGGTTTCTGCAGTGATGCACACTAGCAACTGTTGGGTCCTTCTTTCTGCTAAAGTACTGAAGAATATCAAAGCCCAAAAATCAGTTTAGACAGCAGAGTTTATTTTATATATATATATAAAAAAACAATAACTTTTTTTTTTCTTTATTCTGAGAAAAAATCTGCTAGTTCATGAATTAATATGTACCCATTAGGTTTAGATTAGCAGATTTGAATGCAGTCACTCTGTTTGTTTCTTGTCCTGTGCACAGATTACTGAATCATGCTCAATCAGTCCCATCTCTTTATGGATGTGAAGGTCATCATTTTCATATTGTATATAGGAGACTTTTTAATAAAGGCTATGAATATCAAGTCATAATATGCAAATATATTCCCCATATTGTGACCACATGTGAACAGTATGATTGGTTGGTGAGGGACAAATTGTCTTCGGCCAAGACGTTTGGCAACTCAGCAAAAGCTGCTGCTGTTGGTAATAGCCTGTGTTCCACATTTCCATGATAAAGGTGGGCATGAAGATGTGAAAAGGAAGGGAAAGAAGAATGGCTGGGGAAATGAAGAGGCTCTGTTCACCTCGCATAATATTTCCTTTTGCGTGCACCGAACGCAACGCCGGACACACTTTTAATGGTGAAATCACAAATGAACAAATGCGAGTGTTTTGTCAATAGCATGTAAATAGTTATTCATATGATGCTAATTCTTTCTGCTCACTTCCATTATGTCATTCTACTCTGGAAAATTGCAATTAAGTTTGGAAAGATAAAAAAAGAGAGAGAGGGAGAGAGAGAGAGACGAACACCAGACATGCCAACTGCTCTGCATTTCAAGGCTTGATTGGGCTATCAGCTAGTCAGTATGCCGCCGTGGGTTTCATCGCTGTTAATTGATCCTTTCTTTAATTAATGTGGAAAAAGGGAGGCCATATCCCAGTGTTGGTCTGCTTGTCATCTCTGTCCATCTTAACCGAATAAAAAGCCAGCGCGCTCTATAAGGGACCCAGCCCAGTTCTCTACCGAGGATTAAATGCAGGCTATTTTGGGTGTTCTTTTCCAAAGACATGCCTGTGTGCGTTGAAGAACTTCCGGGTTTATTAGCTAGTTTTTCATTTGCATGCAGTGGCGTAATGCCTTTAATAAACACGCAAGGGTTAATGTAGAGCAAAGCCTGAGAGTCACATATTTATTGGTCTCTCTTTCTCTGTGTCTGTCTGTCTGTCTGTCTGTCTCACTTTTTTTATTTCCCTCTACGTCGTTCCTCATATCCTCGGTACGTTTATTTAGCCCATGTATGCTATGAAAATCAGACTATACTGTTTGCTTCAGTACTGGACAACATCCCCATATGTTTTCTCTTACTGTGCCAGGTTCTGTGTAAACTAGTGGTGTAAAATGTATGATAATTCCAGACTGCAGCACAATTTTAACCAAGTGCTTGGGCCCAGTGTTTTTCTGGTAATGCTCTTGTGAACTGCACAGTGAGAAGCTCAATGAGGTCTAAAGTATTAAGAACAAGTTCTCATTAAATGTAGGTCATATACATATGTGTATTGTTTTCTGTGGTATAAACCTATTGGCTCGATCTGAAACTTTTTTATGGATAATTTAAGGTTTTATTGCAGTTTTTCTTCCATCCGTTTTCATTACTTTTACCTCTTGCTTTTTCTTCTCTAAAATCACCATGATTATTCATTTTTTTTCTTCTCTAAAATCACCATGATTATTCGTCAGAGGTGTGAAATGCCATCTTAGCACTTGACTTTTCTCACTGAATGCGCAACTTCATTTTCTGTGATTTGCTTTAAAAGTTACCAAAGGACATGCATTCGCTTCCCTGAGACAAGGGCAGAAAGTGAAGGGATAGCATCTGAAGAGCGAGCAAGACTAAGTATCTGTTTCTGTCTAATTAAATCGGAGAAGGAGCCTCATACCTGCCTCAGCCGACTGGTGCATGGAAACGCTTAAGGCTTCTTTTGTGGGGAAATACTGCCACCTATAGTCCAAAACAAAATTAAGCATCATTTGCTGGAGCAGTCTATTTCGACAGTTTGTGATATCAGTGTACTGTTTAAGGAATTAATATTTTTAAATGTCAAAAAGTAAGAATAAAATGGAGAAACATACAGTGAAAATATATATGACATTATTGAGGTACAGATGAATGATTCTTGACTAGACAGTATCCAGGTGTAGCATCCAAATAATTTACTGAATAACTGAAAGGAAAACAGCGTTGCATATTTGTTTACTTCCGATTTCCTCCAGTTGTGCTTATTGTTGAAGTAACGTTTTCATTAGTCTCCTAATATCAGGAAAACAAACAGATTAGTGAGAGAGGGGAACAGCTGCAGAAGCTGAGGGCTATAGAGAATTTAGTTATTTATCTAGTGAAGTTGTCCAAGGATGTGGTCAGCTCATCAGGCCAATGGTAAGCGTTTTTTTTTTTTTTTTGAGGCTTGAGTATGTTGTTGTAGCTAGAGGACACACACACACACACACACACACACACACACACACACGGCAAGGGAGGAAAGGGAGCCAGAGCGTGTTTCCAGATCTTTCTCCTCCCACGGCCAGAGTGGTGGCCGCAAGGACGTCTCGGCCCGGCCACCTACGCACATCCTCTCATCCTCGGTGCTGTTGTGCTGGTCGCGCTCGTCTTTATTTACGCGGCTGCTTTAAATCGTCCCATCCAGTACCCCTGCGCCAGGCGGCCAGCTGCCCAGGTGGCCGAGGAACGGCTCCACTTCTCATGGCTTCACCAACTTCCCTCTCTTTTGTGTTTCCCTACCTGTTCCACTACGTTGTGAACCATTTTGAAATGTATTTAATAATTCTGGATATTAATTAGCATTAGCAATGCATACTTAAGATGACCCTCCACAGGCTACGGGGGTTACAGTATAGATCTGTTTTTATCTGTTATTTGGACTATGTCTTTTAGCAAACTAAACTATGTGGAAGTGGAACACTGATTTATTTTTCAGGTGGTGTGATAATCTGCACAGCCACATTTGTGCCCGTATCATTGTGGTGAGTCTCAGTGGGTGTTAACACTGTTAAATCACCTCTGATGCCTAAGTGGTTCAGTCTTACACTGTGACCGACAAGTCAATTGAATTCCCCCAAAGTGCCTGTCCATATCCTTTTTGTGTGTTGGTTGCTAGGTTGCAAAGAGTGCTTGGAATCTCTCCAGCTTGGTAGCGTGGTGTGTGTGTGTTAGTTAGTGAGAGAGAGATACACCTTTCATATTAGCTCATATCTAGCAAGTGTGAAGATTTAATTTGTGTATTATCAGAATTAGAGCAGATCAAGGAAAAAAAACATCTAGGAAATCTGGTGGTTTGATGAGATATTTAAGAACTGAATGCAGTATGTTACATTAATAAGGATGTTGGTTTCCTGTTAATAATGTTAATATTTGTCATTGAGAGTCCAGATTTTATCTCATCAGTCTGCTTTCCTCATCTGAGTATGTATTTCATTGAATCGATTATTTGTGTTTTATTTTTGCAACACTCACCTGCAAGTTCTAATGTACATGCACAAAAGTTACTGAGAGATTTTTGTTCAGTTTTGCTGGTGCAGATAAAAAATGTCTCAGCATTTTCTTGTTGATTTATTATCATTGTATTTCTCTCAAGAAATAGAAGATAAATAGAAGCTAAAGAAGAGAAATACGAATAGAAACTAAATATGCAAAAGCCTATAGCTTAAACTCTACACAAGTCTCTAGACTCTGATTTATTGTTGGGTCAGAATCTAATTTCACGTGCCTGTAAACAGTTCTTTTCTGGCTGTTATGTGGCAGGTATCGGGGAGCTGTGGTGGCTCTAAATACCTGCCGCTGTTCCTGGAGCTCGCCCTCCTCCTTCTGTTCTTTCTCTCCGTGTTTGCCGTCAGGAGGACCTCATGGCACTGCGGCACTTAGCCCGACCGACTCCCTGACCCGCCTGCCCCGCTCGCCCACCGGTGTCCTTCCGGCCGCCACCCCTCCCCAGTCCCGACGCCCTGATCAGAGACCCGGCTAAACCCCTGCTTGCGTGGCCATCTTTGATTCGGTTTAGTTGATTATGCGTTCCTTTTTAAGGCCTGCTGTTTCTGCACCGCTTGGCAACGCCCTGCAGGTCAGGTGGTAAGAATAACAATGGGGGCGTGTCCTCCCTTGCCCCTCGAAGTGCGGACCTGCACCGTCCTATTAGCGCGCTTCGTTCGACCCGTGTAAACGCCTTGTACAGAACATCCAGAGGGGAGCAGAGCCAATCGTATGGAGATGTGCTGCCTTTTATTGATTAATTCTACTGCTTACCTCCCTCTGACTAGCATTTGTAGACTGAAGTGGAAAACAAAGAATGGTTGATGAGAGGTACAAGTGGTTTATGGAAGCTGGGAAGAACCATTGGCATCGCATAATTATGTAAATAATTTGTGTGCGCATGCAGGTTATTTTGGCCATGAAACATCGCTTTATGTACTTCTTAAGTGCTTGCTGACCTCTCTTGCATAGGAAGAAACAGCCTCCAGCCATAATGATGCTGGTAATTTCAGTGATAATTGTAATAACAGCAGCAAAGCCAGCTCCTATCAGCCAGAGACTCTTAACCACCGCAGGTCCCCGAAGTGGAAGCCCTTATCGTGCGAGGAAGAGACGACCGCACACCCAGTGAGCACCTCGCAGATAGCAAGGGGAGCTACACACGCACACTCTTAATTCCCTCTGACAGTCTGGGGCCGCTTGCCTACCTGGTTAAGCCCCGGCTTTCTCAAATTGGCATGCGGTTATAAACCGACAAAGGGGAATAGCGAGACGCCCAGCCGAAGGGATGCGAACAGGGATCTTTAGCTTTGACTGACAGCTCTTGTCAGTGCAGCTCTGCGGGTAAGAGGTACCCGCTCAGGCCCTGGCGGAGAGCGTTCTCGGAGCTGAGGCTCAGAGGTGGCCACGTAATTAAACAAAGGGGGGAGAGAGACAGGAACGCAATTAACGAGTGTTCTAACAGGGAGGGGTTATTTACTGGGGCCCGGCTGACGGAGGCGGGTCCAGCGCGTGCAGGACTCGAGACTCGCGGGCCAGTCAGTCAGACGGTCCGTGTCCGACTGGACCAATCCAATTAGAGCTAAGATGTCTCCGGCAGCCAGTGTCCTCTCGTCCAACAATGACATTCCTCTGGATCCCCATTGACTAGAGACAAAAGGGCTCAGCTGCAATTCAATAGACAGTTTGCAGGATCTTTTCCTGCCATCAGCTACAATTCATCAAAAATGCCTTATGCCTGACAAAGAAGAAATGATCAAAAACACAGTGAACTACAGTGAAAAGTGCTGGCAGGCAATATTGTGTGTGTGTGAGTGTGAGAGAGAGAGAAAGAGATCTGAGTGTGTGTGTGTGTGTGTGTGTGTGAATGTAAGGACCACAGAGAGTCTTCAGGCCATTGTCGCATGAATCCCTGGTCCTCAGCCATCTACATGGGAGGCGGTTTATTCACAGGCAGCAGGCATGGAGCTTCTGATTGAGACGTTGATGGTGTAACAAAAGCGGTCCGGGCACGCGCCCGGGACAGGGGCCCTCCGTCACCACACTGCCCAGATCCTACAGGCAGCACGGGCTGCGGAGGACGAGCACTCGGAGCCAGAGAACGGCCCTTTCACTGGGGAGAAGGCGAATCAAACGGGGCCCTGGGCGTGGGGTCCCCGGGTCACTAAGCAGGTGGGCGACAGAGAGGGAGGGAGGGAGGGAGGGAGGGAGGGAAGCGGGCGACGGTACGGGGAATGGCACATCTGGGCCGAATTAGAGGGAAGTGTGTGGGATGTGGCGGGCAGATCTGCTTTCAAAAGTGAGTCCAGGTTAGTGAAGCTGCAGGGGGCCCCCCAGATGAGAGCGATTAAGAGACGGGCTTTGAGGAGCAGGTGCCCCTCTCTGGAGGACAGTGGGCCCCCCCCCCCCCCCGGGGGGGGGCCCACCCCCCCACAGCCACAACACCAGCGCGGAGAAAACGAGGTGGGGTGTGTTTGTGTGGGGG
>JAOYMR010000026.1:21461656-21475207 GCA_025802075.1 Tenebrosternarchus preto | reverse complement strand
TGCAGTTTCGTTATGCTGCAGGGGGCCCCCCATTTGAGAGCGTTTATGATTCGGGCTTGTTGGAGAAGGTGCCCCTCTCTGTTGTAAAGTACCCCCCCCCCCCCCCGCGTCTCTCCACAAACCACAAAGCACCACTACTCCTGCTACTGAAAACCGTATTATTGTGTGGTGTGTTTGCTAGCAATTAAGGAAATTATCATAATATCATATCAGAAAGTGTGGACGCCACATTAATTTGTCTCCGACTCTCGGGCTGGTATGTGGTAACCCCTCAGGATGCAGAAAGCTGCTTCTCACGTGTCATTACTTTGTTATATACTTTGAAACCACCAGCACATTGTAGAAATGTGCAGTAATTTGTAGTAACTTGACAAAGTCATTCTGATAAATGTAAACATGTTAAGAATTTTACCTTACGTGGTGGTTACATAACAATTACTTACCAAAGCAGTTATTGAGAGTATAAATTATTTATAAAGATTTCTGCAATTGTAAAATTTGCTGGGTAAGAAATCTGTAGGAATGACTTGTTTTTGTATACCACTTGTCAAATCATATTACATTTGTATACTTCAATGGAATTCATACTGGAGAGTTTATTTTAACATACTGGAGAGTTTGTTTTTTTTTCCTGCTGCATACTGTGACATTATGAATCACATCACGTGAAACGTTTTATCATTCGAAGTGAATCACCTCACATTACCTCAGCGATTAATTGCTAAAGCGTTCCTGGAAGATGCGTCTGATTTCTTAGTTTGATGATTTACTTTCTCTGGTTTGCGCTTTGCCAGCTGGTAACCCTGAACTGCTCACAGAGACAAAACTCCTCGAGAAGCCAAGAGGAACAGCATCGTCGTTTTAATAGTCACATAATTCCTCCCTGTGGCTCTATTACCTTCAGTGTGTACCACTGCCTCTCTTGCAGCCTGTTTCTCCAGCAAAGACTGACACTTTGGATAATTGATTCACTGCTACATTAACTAATGTAACAATCAATTACTCCAACTGTTTTTGGAGAGAAACAGAGGCATATTAAAGAAGCATTAATGTCAGCAGCTCATAAATAAAATGTTTGGATCCAACGTGAGCTCAATCTGACTGAGCGCTCCCAACCTCTTCTCTGCCTCACGTTCCTTCTCGCCTTCCCGCCGCTGTTGGGCCAGGCAGCGCTGAGATGGAACAACGCTCGTTCCCCGTGGTCTTCTGTACCGCGGCAGGGTGGTTAGCACAGCTTCGTGCCTGCTGGTCTGGACACACCTTCACATGGAGATCACGGAAAGCTTTGTCCTAATGCTATCTTTATTTTCAAATAATTACTCTTGGCAATTTTTTTTTTTCCCATGGATGTTTTTATGGTGTTGATTTATGGGACACTTTTGTGGATTTTTAATATACTCCACAGCCTTGTTATCCCTAGAGTTAGAAATGATGACTAAATTAAACTTGAGAGAGAGAGAGAAACTTGTCAAGGCTTCGCTTAACATCCCTTTCCTATGCAGGCGCACAAAATTTCAAACATTCACATGACATTGATCCATAATATGCTATCTCATCAAAATATCTTCATACATATTTTACCTTCAGCAGATGTTTGTTAATAATTTTTGTTTCTTTCACGGCACACGGAAGAGTCCAGAAGCTCTTGTGCAGTGCCGAGCCCTTGCCTGCACATTTGTGTTGCCCAGAACGGAACCTTGATGTACCCCAAAACCTGCTTCGGTAACAGTTTGCAAATAACACCAAATGAAAGAATGAACAAATCTATTCATCAGCATATTTGGGGATGGATTCCTGGGTAGGCTTATTCCTTGATTTCAGTGTAGGGCTTTATTTATTTCTCCTCTCTCCCTCGCGCTCTCTCTCCCTTTTCTCTCTGTCTCCAGTGGGGATTAGGAATCCCAAATTATCCAGGGGGTTATGGGACACAGTGCCCCGAAGCCCCTCACCCCTCAGTGGAGGTAACGTATTCAGTGGCCTGGGGCGAGAGGCAGGGAGAGTGCAGCCGCCTGCATGCTGATGCGTGAGCAGTGGAGGCAGTAATTGGTGCAGTGGAGGAGAGGGAGGAAGAGGGCAAAAGCTTCACGAGACGATGCCTTTGTTTCTCTGCCTGTCTGACGGCCAGACTCCTCCCCCTCCTGCCATAATAATCATAATCATCATCCCCCCCCCCCCCCCCCCATACACACACCTCTCCTTCACACTCAAACTACTTGCTAATTGGTCTCTTGCTGCCTGACTAAAGACCCGTGGACATTATTTTATTTTTTTTTATATAATATGCATTACTTCACATTGTGGAGTTTTAGCTCTCCCAGCAAAGCATCGATTTCTCTTGTTGTTAGAACCAGCATAAATATGCCTTTTCCCCTAAAATGGCTTGACATTTCATTCCCATACAGTTTATCATATATTTACTCGAATATAAAGAATTTAAACTAAACTCTTAGACATAAGTATGTGGTGCACCCTTAGTCTTTTTTTCCTTTAATATAAACAGTAAAAGAAAAGTGATTGGTTGTTGTATTTGAATTTATGTCGAAATCGTATATTAATTATATTAAGAAACTAGGAAAAAGATGTATGCTTCATGGTTTGTGTTAGATCTGTGTTATATCTAGGATAAACAGAATGTTCTTTGCTGCTAGGATTCTGTAAATAAACAAAACAGTTGAATTCTGTTATTGTTGTGATGCTGTGATCAAGCAGCGCACCTTGTCGTCCTCCTGCTCCTGGCACTGCTGTCTCTGCTGCGGGGCCCCTGCTCGCGAGGCTCCGGTGCCACACTGAAGCAAACAGGCCGTGGTTTTCGTGCTGTGGTCAGTAGGGAGATGTGACCGCGTGGGCCTCTCCCGGCTGTCTGCGCTGAAGAGACAAACCTGCAGTTGCCAGCTAATTGGACCCCGGTGGCTCCCATCCCAGAATCCCGAGTAAAACAAACAGTTCTTTAGCATCTCCGCCACTGGGCGCTTTAAGTCATGATCATAGAGCAAAGTGGTAACGCTGCAAGACCCTCTCTAATTAATCTGAGTCAGGAGCGGTTTCATGCAATTATAGCTCCCTCCCTCTCGTCAGTGGTGTGTTCATTTAAGATGTGCACAGTAGCATGCTCTGGATCCGGGGGAGAGTTCACGTGGGCCGTAATTAGCAGCTCACGTTAATGAGCGCGATGAAGGCTAACTAGGTCCTGGGCATGCCTGCGTTATCGCCGCCGGCAACAGCTGATGACCGCTCCGCTCCCGCCGTACGGCGCGGTACCGGAGACCGTACCTCCACCTAATGACAGCGGCCGCCATAAGGAAGGAAATTACAGAGCGCTTTCATATTGTGGCTACGTTATTAAACGCTACGAGCTACTGTCGGCCAAGACGGAGCAGGTGTGAATCCTGCGAAGCTTCGTGGTGTGCTCCCCTAAGCCTACCGCACCGATTCCACATCCGCGTGATTGTTTCAAAAGTAAATAAAAACAGAGCCCGTTTGTGCGCGCGCACGTACATGCGTGTGCACGTACATGCGTGTGCACTCCAACACAGGCGCCATGCGTGTTTTCAGCACTGCACTTTTTTTTTTTTTTTTTTTCCTGTGGAAAGTCTGGGGGAGTTTCCAACACACACAACTACGTACGCATATGCTAATGCATGTTTGCATACTTACCTGCCCCAGGCTGTGTATTATGAAGTCGGCTTATGATGGGGTTTTAACTCTCTCGCGGATTTGAAATTCTCTGCAGATCAAAATCTATTAGGCCCTGATTGTCATCGTGTGACTTCCTCCTCACTCCTTCAGCCTCTTGCGTTCACTTTGTCATTTTTCCCTGTTGCTCATTCCGAGCGACTGGCTATACATATTCATTCGCGTACTATAGAATGTGTCAAATAGAGGTGTCCTAATTGTGTCCTTGATGAAAGGCCATTAATATTGAACACTCCTCCAGTCACTCGCTTTGCCCACTGTGGAAAGTGTGTGCAGTTTTTTTTTTCTTCTTCTTCTTTCTTTTTTTAATCTCTCTTTCTGTGAGACAAAAAAGGTGGATCTCCTCGTCTCTAATGATACCTGAATCCCAGGGGTGGGAGTGGCGACTGAGAGACGCTCCAGCAGATTCATCAAACCAAATATTGGGCCCCGGCCTCGGGGGGCCTCTGCCGCGCTGCGTTACATCACTGTTAATTAAAATGAAATATGCTATTAAATTATACTGTGTATTGTTGCCTATCTGAGTGCGTGTGGACTAAATGCAAACTATTGAGGCAACAATTAATAGTTAACAAAGGTTTCACGCACTCTCTCCCCCTCCAGTGTATTTCTATCTCCATCTCAATGCTGTGGCATCTTATATAAAAAAGGTGCTTTCTCAAGGGTACAAAAGCAATTCAGCTAAACCCAAGGTAAAGGCAAAAGAAGACATTTTTTTCCTCTGTTTATCAAGTACATTATTTTTTTTACTGGTTATTGTTATTCCCCATTACCGGGTGGACTGTCCTTTCCTATTAACATTCTTTAACATGGCAGATTTCCCCAGACTAATAAAGTAGGGGGGGGGAGAGAAGCCCTCGTTCCCTCTCTGCTCCTTATCAGTGTGCTGAGCTCATCTGCCGTGGCGGTGGGAGGGGTGACATTGTTTCTGAGGCGGATAGTCGCTCCCGTCTCGTTCCTTTCATCCAAGTCTGGCCTTTCTGATCCGGGAGCCGGGCCTGTCAGGCCTGCACCTGTAATGTGGGGACCTCTCACCCCCAGAGCTGCTCGTGCACCTGGCTGACCCGAGGACCTCCTGATCGCCCGCCCGCCTGCCCGCCCGCCCGCCCAGCCCGCGCACGTGACGCGTCTCTCCCAGCCCTCGCTACCCTGACGGCTCTCTTCATTTTAATGCACTCAGAATAGTGTTCAAGCTGAATGCGGGCGAATTTATTAATGCGGGCAGGCCCCTCAGAGAGATGCTTTTAAAGGCCAATGATTTAATTTAAGCTCTTAAAGGCTACCTCTCCGCACTTGATATATTACAGGAAATTATGGCTTGGTGTCAATGAATGTGATACGGCCCTTGTATAAATAACTTGCAAACTGTGGCTTCTGAAAACACTACTTAGTTCCTGTAGGTTGATCTGCAGTCTTAGTTTCTCATTACCTCATTAATATTTGACCCCTGATGCGCTGGAATGATCTTCACCTTTATTCTGAGCGGAGTCTGCTTCTAACTCATCTACATAGTTGCTTTAAAATAATCTAACGTCCTTTATTGCTGGAGGCTTTCAGCTGCGTCTCTCGGACAGAGAGGAGCAGCTTTCAGCTGGCAGGGTTAGTGGCAGAGTCTCCGCGAGTGGCCTCGGGGTCCACGACTGACAGAGGCTCCGCTGACTCCGTAATCCCAGGATGCTGCGAAAACCAGTCGAGCCTGTCATTTGGATCTCATTAGCCAGTGATTTCAGGCGAGCCCTACGTTTTATTGGTGCCGCAGTTCCCTCACAGGCTCGGGCCCTGACCCCCGCCGGCCCCGAGCCGCCACGCGGGGCCTCGCCACTCTAATCTCTGCTGGGTTTTTATTTCCACCGGCTACCAGGGGGAAAAACAGATGAAACCCAGACTGGCGCGACACCTGTAAGTTAACAGGAAGCGTTTGCCTCCCGTGCCTCTGTGCTACAGCTGCCTGGCAGGAAGCGGGCGGGCCGAGGCCGGGGCAGTGCGTCTCAATGAAAGCAATGAAAGCACTCGCACAACAATAATTGAGCGAGAGGTGGCAAACAGGGGTGAGCTTATTAAAATGAGCTCTGGCTGGCACAGCTCCTATATGTGCTGGCTGCACACCTTAAAAGCTTGTGTTGCGGCAGGCCTCTCTCTCTCTCTCTCTCTCTCTCTCTCTCTCTCTCTCTCTCTCTCTGGCGCGTGATAGTTTGATGCCTGCTTCAGGGCTGCAAATCAGAGAAATGACTGCTTGGGAGGAAAAAGGAAAAAAAAAAGGGAATAGAGAAAGAGAGAGGGGGAGAAAAAAAAAAAAAAAAAACCAGGTTGTAGGGGTCCTTGCACACAGCCTGCCCGTGGTGATGCCTGAAGGACTACCATGGAAACAAGGAGTGCGACAGGCTCTTCAGGGAGCCGCCACAGCTGCCGGCGCGTCCTCTCTGACGGGCTGATGAAGACATCAGTACCACGCCGAGCCCAGGCTCGGCAACCAGGCGACTCAGGAATGATACACGTGGTGTTAACTGCTGTGTGCTTGAAATGTTCATTAGTGAGCTTGTGAAACATCCAGGGACTTGAAATGCTTTCAGGGACCATATTGCCTGCTTAGTCTTCTGTAGAGATTTGGGTTCTGTGTCCCAGGGGACGGGAGTAAATTGTTAAATAATTTCCTAAATGTGATTATGTGTGTACTGCAGGAAAAGCTTGTGCTATAGCAAGAGCGATATTTCCCCCCCTTTCCCTCCCCCCCCCCCCCCCAAGATCCTTTGTGTGCTGTCTTCTCTGTGTACATGAAACAATATATAGAAGATTGGCATTGCTAACCTGACAGCTCAGGGAACGCATGCCGTTCTAAAGACTTGCTAATGCTGGCACTATTTCCACCTTCCTAATATCTAGACCGATGGTAATTTCGGCTGAATGGGATAAAACAGTAGAACAGTTTAGTATCTATGGTATATATTAATCGATTCTACCCTGAAAAATTCAGACAAGCAGTGTTTAATAAATTCAAGCTCTAATTGTTAACTTAGCAACAATAGTAAATATTTGGCCTTGTTTGTTGGAACTGCAAATTGTAGCATCTCATTTCAAATGCATTATTGAAATCGCTCTCATAACCAAAACACTTCACATACATTAAAGTTAAAGGCATGCTTTCAAGTCTGGGTCCTAACCCGATGACTAGCGCGTTTCTGCCTGCATTGTTTAATTGGTTTCACCTCTCACAGGCGCTCGGCTGGGGCTCCTGCAAAGAGCAGATCTCCCTCCCTGCAGCCCCCAGTGGAGTTGGCGGAGCCAGGAAGGGCCGGAGCTTGTGTGTGGGATTCCTCTCGACTGAGGGGCTACGGGTCACCACCACTCCCCCTCACTTTGAAACGGACCCCTGGTGGCAACTCCTGAGAGAGTGCCGTGATGTCTCTATCAGACTGTCAAAAGAGATAGCCCGGGGCTCCAGCGGGTCCCTCTGAGCCAATCAAACTCTTCATACCACACCAGCCGATGCTCTTTCACCAGTGAGCTAACTGCAGAGGAGAGCAGAGAGGAAGAGAGTGAGATACAGAGAAGTTCTTGGACTTGTTGGGGGGGGGGGGGTGTCTCTGATACTCAGAACTCCAATCAGTCAGAACAAACTCCCCAGGCTGGATGCAGGGCTCCCTGTACGATGAGAGCCAGACACAACTCTGCCTCAGTTGCACTATTTTTATAAAGCAGCACTTTGTTCTTTACCTTTACTGAACAAGAGAAGTGACTTCAACAAAATAAACTTTTTTCTTTTTCTAACCAATTTCGTTCTTATACAAGTTGTGTTTACTTTCCTGATTCCGTTCCGATTACAGAAGGGATAGGAATCGGCGCCAGGATTCTTAATTACTCATCCTGACAAATGCCACCTGCGTTATACGATGACGATTAATGTATTGATCATTTATTATTAATAATAATAATACATCAATGTTTTCTATGGCTTGATTCAAGTTGCAACACTTTTAAATATGTTGCTTTTTATATAAAAGAGCCCTCTAATGGAGGAGAGCGTGGAATATGTGTATAATCTGAATAAGTCGATGAAGTAGAGAAGCTCCATTTGCTGTACTTGGACCTCCATCACAGAGAACAACACTAGAGCATGATGGACCTGCTGGAGAGCCATTAGGCCCTGGAGGTGATTTTAATGAAAATGGGAGACACTAAGTACAGGCAATGGAGAGCGTTCTCTCTCCCTCCGTGTGTCTCTCTCTCTCGCTCTCTCTCTGTCTTTCTCAGTGTCTCTTTCCCTCTCGCTCGGTCACTCTGTGTGTGTGTGTGTGTATGTGTGAGCTGAGCTCTCTCATCTGGACCTTGTTATTGTGGTAGAACAACAAAAGCTGTGCATTAGCCGGCTGCTCGGGAAGCGTGGAGGTCTTTGATGTGGAGCGCGGGAGGCGGCCGACCGGCCGGCCACGGCCCCGCTCTCAAGGAGGGGAGGGCTGGGTAATCACTGTGGCTTTTCCGCGCACCGCTCTGTTTATACACTGAAAGGATCCTCCATGGCTAATGCAGCACCACAGACGCGCATGATGGAAAAACACACTCAAGAAGTCAAACCATTAGTTGTCTCAAATAGTTTTTTATGTGTCGTCTTTTTACAAAATACAAAAGGATTACGCATACAGATACAAAGAAGTGTGATGAAATCTGATGATCCTTATCTCAATAAGAATGAGGTTTAAAAGGCCGTATTTACATTGCTGTGTGTAATAAATATACCAGGCATTTGAAAGTACATCACCGTTTCTGATGATACAGGAAAGAAACTTAAGGAATGTAACATGTTTTCCATGTGTATAATCTTTGTTACAATACACAGTAGTCTATGCCCAAAAAGTACAGGCTATATTAAAGACATTTTCTAAGTTAGAATTCGAAAAGTATGTCACCTTTGTGTTTAGGTCAATGTGGTTTTGAATGAACAAAATAGGTTCCCCATAAATCATTAATATACTACTAACAAAGTGAATAGCATGTCTTTGGCCAGGGAAACACCCACTATTCACCTTCTCATGATCAGGTGAACCAGGTCATTGTCCTCATACAACCTCCTGTCGTAACACACACACACACTCACAGAGCATCTGAAAGGACACAAGGGACTGACGAGAGGGGGGGAGTCACCCTGGGCTGAACTACAGCTTCCCACTTGGAGTTAGATCAGATCACAGGGGGCGTGGCCACTAGCGGCCGCAGGGGCGTGGCCACTAGCGTCTCTTCTTGTTGGCGCTGGGTATGCCAGGGGCTCTCAGCTCGCAGTACTGCACCTGTAAAAACAAACAGCGCTGAGGTGGGAGGCAGGTAATCCGAGCTCGGGCTGGCGCACCATAATGGCTCCCCTGGGGAGAGGCGCTTGCAGGGGGAAGGCGAAGCGGACTCGCCTGTAATGAATCATTTTTTAAACACAGGAGCAGAGGGGATTAATCACAAGGAGGACGGATTTGAAAAGTCAAGGGTTCCTCACCAATGCAGCAGCAAGTCCACCCCCCTCCACCCTCCACCCTCCAACACCCCAGCCCAACAGCTCCGGCACGGCCAGACGAACTGGATCGCAAGCCATCGCGAAGAGGTTGAGCGGCCCTGCCGTCCCGCCCCGCCCAGAGTTGTGTCCTTCCCGTGGAAACTTTTGCGCGGCGAGGCTAATTATAGCGCCTCGTAGGCAGGACTTTGCGTCTGAGCCTGGGAGTCTCGGGGCTCCGGCGTTATGGATGATCACGCGCTCCCTCCTGGTCTCGCCAAACTCACGCCTTACTTTTGCCTTTCATCGCAGGCACCTTGAACTCCGACCTCTGCTCCCCCGCCTCCTTTCTGCGCCGTCCCTCTGAGCTTCCGTAGCCTGCGTCAGAGCTCCTCTCCGCAGGTTTCTGTTCCACTCCCACGCAACGCTACAGACCGTACAACTTTACTGGATCTAGCATTTAGTTTAAACTTCAAGTTATTCACTGCATCACCCAAATTAAACCTTATGAATTAACCAGGTTTACATCTCGGTGTCCTTCCACTCAAACCTTTTGGGTTAGTTTTTTTCTGGAATAGGTGTGTTGATGGACAGATATTTGCCCAGTCTATTTTTTTCACTTGGCCAATGGATTATATAAATGCATTTATTTTTCCTCTTTCTCTCTTCATTTAATGCTTTAAAGAAAGAAAGTTCATGGACGAGAGGAACGCTTCTAGGTTCCTCTGTAGAGAAGCTTGATCCAGCCCAGCCAGTCCCACACTGAGACAAACTCTCAGCGTCCTGTCGAAACGCAGAGCGCGGCCCAGTGTGCAGCATCAAGGAAGGATGAGAGAGAAAAAAAAAGAATCAAAAATTCTGTTGATTGGACTCGTGCATGAAAGTCATCTGCTTTTCTTGTTTGTTTCCCCAAAAAACAATAACCTGGTGGTGTAGCGGTAAGGGAAAGGAGTGCACACTAATTACCAGGGCCGTGATTACGAGAACGGAGAGATGGTGAGAGAGCGGGAACAAAGGCGTCGGCGGCTGCATCAGAACTTGAAACCGGTCTTAGAACTGACAGATGCTTCTTGTTTTAGGACAGAGGAGCTGCCGTCAGAAGTCCAGTTTTGAGGATTCACGTTTGAAGAACCACACGAGTACTAATTGCCAAGGTGGTTTTTTGGGTTTTTTTTTTTATTTTTTTTTATAAAAGCTAGACAGGAGTCAATTTGAGCTTTTGTAATGTGCTGTTTATTTGGGTGGTTCACATTTAGGATGGAGGTTTGAAAATGACAAACTTATCAGTTTTTGTAGTCAATTTGTACGCAAGCCTTTTTCCTTTCTGTGTATTTGATGACAGAGAGAACTCACCCATCCTATGTAATACATTAATAACAGTTTTGTATTGTAGCACTGGAGACGTCTCTGATACTTTGTGTCAAATTGGAATTCATAGCCAAGATTCTTCATTCGTTCTATTCATATGAAGTGATCAAAATAAGATGGTTTATCCAATCCTAAAAAGACTCTTCAAAAAGCCTGAAAATGAAGCCAAGCTGTCCAACTTTCCTCCTAGCCAGCCTGACTTACAGTGCCTCCCAATCTCACTCTGTCCTACCTCACTGGTAAATACTCCTCTGACCTGTGACCTGTGACCTGTTATTCTCAACAGTTCCCAAGTTTCTGAGCACATCCAGAATTAAACCTGTTCGTAGATCAGCTTGAATGCTCTGAATGATTAATCAGTCCATCACCTGCTACTCGTCTGGCACCCACGCTCTCGCCAAGACTCCGAGCAACAGGCAGCGGTTGTCGCAGGACCCTGGGACAGAGCTGGGATGCGATGAGGCATCATCCGTACCGGAACCAGCCCCCACCCCCACCCCCCTTCCCCCCACCCGGTAAGGCACTTGGTGGTGCGCTGCTGGTTCCACACTTCATTTACCCACTACGCCCACCAGCAGCAACATGGTTCCACCACCTGGCCCAGGCACACAGGCAGGTCCATGGCCTTTCCCTCCTCCCCCTAACCCTGCCCCAGTTTCATCACAGACGAGCAAAACTGATCATCTGGGATAAGGCAGCAGTGACGTAGCTGATGGATCAGTGGTGACCTCAGCGTGGAGCCAAGCAGCTCCATCAAGACATATTGCGTAATAATTAGGCTGAGGGTACCGATGGGGGGGGGGGAGGCAGGTTTTAATGGTGCAATTCCATTAATAATCAAACAAAGCCTGAGGAAACGTTTTTCACAACACTTGGGAATTCTGGCAGAGCGAATAATGCAGCCATCTTAAGGGAATACTCCTGCTGTGTCGAGGGAAAAATGAACCCTTACCTTCTGGACATCAGACGGTACCCTCTGAAGAAAATCCAGCAGTTCATCACTGTCGATGCCATGAGGATTGCGGAGTCTCTTGGTAAATTTGTTAACACCTGCACAAACGCAAATGTATTAATGTCTCAAACTATTAAATTTATGATTGAGGAAGAAAAAAAACACTAAATGCAAATTTCATAATAATATGTGATTAAATTGTAAATAGTTAGACAGACATTTACAGGAGTGGATATACTCCCTATGTAACAGCGTTTTTTTTTTTTGTTTTTTTTGTAAGACTTCACTCTACAGATTGATACCATTCCAAATTCTCATTCGAATGTTCAACAGTTTGTTCCTCCATCATGCAAGTGCAAAAAAAAGGCCTGCTTTAACCACCAATGAAATGAAATGCTGGATTAGTAGAAAAACGTATTACATTGAAACAACTTGTCAGCATTCTTTAATATATTTTATTGATTTTCTATCTTTCCACATGTTGCACAGGCAGTACAGACAGTTGGAAAGGCAGTCATCATAAGTGTGTAACAGGAGTGTGTTGAATACCCTGGGGGCTCTCACACACACACACACACACACACACACAGCCTTGTTCAAGAAACGTACAGCCTCCTTTCCCAGCGCACCTTCCAAGCACCATATCAAATTCACGATTCTGATCTGCTATCGTGGACGGCGTAGCTCAAATGGATGACTTTTCAAATGCCTGCAGTCAGCCGTCAGTAAGCACCGTCAGTAAGCACCGTCAGCCCAAATCACGAGCCGCAACACCACCTTCATATTTCTTTCTGAAGGTAAAACGAAGACGGAATGCCAGAGCGAACTCGGTGCGACACCCTGTTGGAAACAGTGCGGGAGTTTGCTTGCTAACTTACCCCATAACAGAATGATGTAGCGTAGAGGAACGTAGTAGAGAGCAACTGTAGATATGAACAGAACACAGCAGGCCAGCACAGACAAGAAAGGAACCGACCAGTTGAAGGTGCTGTGAATAATCAATAATTACACTTTAGGATAGTTATACATGGGAGGAGCAATATTTTCCATATCAACAAGTTTACTGTAAATTGTATATATTACTTTTACATCTGGTTTTATCTACGATATGTCTTCTGTATCAGGTTGCCTTGCAAGCCATGTTGGCTAATGTTCACACCTTTCTCACTCACTGGACAGATCTTATCAAGTGTTCTCGGCATGTTCAAATAATCTAAAATTGGTTCAGCAAATACTCCAAAAAATCTCCCAAAAAAAAAAGGTTAGAAGATTTACCACCTAATCTCAGCTAGTTATACCTGTTCATGTTTTTAACACCTAATTAACATACAAAACCGAATATGTTGGCAGAAAAGCGGAGTTCTTTGATGTTAGTAGGTTTGTGTGAAAAAACCTTCTCAGAAAAGGTGCTAAATTTTTTTTTTTTTTTTTTTTTACTGCCAGTTGAATTCCACCATGCTCATTATGTGGCACTGAATGACAGGTAGAAAGTTTACTTACTTTTTCATTCTTTCTCCTATACATGCTGCTTCATCTAGAACGTTCTGGACTGTGAGCACAATTTCATGAACCATATGGAATTTCTCCATCAGGCCTCTTTTCTCTGATTCCTGAAGAGGGGAAAAACAGTGATGAAAGATGTCAGCATTTGGGAAACGGTAGATAAAGAGCAGTTTACTTCCAGTGTGTCATCAGAAGTAATTCATCTACTCAATGGCGTGTAATGAGCCGGTGCGACCCCTCAGTGTTGGAGTGGAGGCTGAAAAACGAGGAGACTTCCTCTGTGCTGTCATAGTCACGGCGAGGAGAATTTCAGCCTTTGTCAGCCACAAACAATGGCGGTGCATCACAATCGAACATTAAGTGGGAAAAGAAAGAGATGTGAAAATGGCCATCAGCAATCAGGAGAGCAGACGGAGACGGTGTGCGCTGGGGAGCCGAAGAGCAGGGTGGCTCCAGCACTTGATGGGGTGTCCAATCCACAAATGTCCACTGGGCAAGTGTGGACTTGTTTTTTTTTGTGTGTGTGTATGGGGGGGGGGGGGGTGTTGTTGGTTTGGGGGTGGGG
>JAOYMR010000026.1:21434525-21449525 GCA_025802075.1 Tenebrosternarchus preto | reverse complement strand
ACACACACCTCTTCTCCCAGCACCCAGGGATGGACAAGAAATTTTTAAAACAACCTGGAGGGGTGGAAAGGAGAGAAAAATGGCTGAAGATAGATTTGATCACATGGCAACGTGCTTCTGGTCCATAATGCATTGGAGGTTTAGAAGCATATGCTGTTTTAGTGTCCAGCACACTTGAAACCAGTCTTGAACACCAGGGACAGAGTTCAGTGGAATAATGGTGCCTGCTGAGATAATGGCTTTGATCACGGCCGAGCCGGTAAGCCGGTTAACGGCCCAGGCCGAGGCCACTCTATGGCCGTGGATCCTTCAGAGCCGGCGGGGGCCGTCTCGGACCCTCCGCGGTTCTCGTTCGGCTCAACGGACATCCCGCCAGCCCCGGGAGGAAGAGGGAGCGAGAGCGAGAACGATCGAAAAATCCTCCATCATAGCTACCAACTGTGTTTACAGCTGCACGCCATCAAACATGCATCAGATGCCATCTTTACAGTCTGTGATGTGGAGCAATCAGCATTTCACAGCCTGTCAAATGATGTCTAAAGCACACTCTACCTGGCAGAGTCAAAAAGAAAAACAGCTCCAAGACACACACACACACACACACGTGCACACATTTCGTACACACACATGCACACACAGGTTTTTCTTTCTAGTTGCAATTACTGACAGCTAAGGAAAGCTTGTGTGCTAAAATATTAATTCTGCTTAAATAGGCTCAGTAAAATACTCTAATGACAACAAAGCTCGAATCAGCTTTCAAGTGTAAATGGCTGCCTTTCCTGTATGCCTCTCCTTGATTTATCGAAAATGCTCAGAAAATTCCATGTTTGACTATGGCGTGTGTGACTTGTCTTTTCGCTATACAGATAACTTTTTGGGTGAAGAGCGGGAGATTTTCTTCAGCTCACTGCTCAACATTAGAGCCCTCTTGGTTTTCTCTTGGATTAGAGGAATAATGTCTACCTGCTCTGAGCATAGCTGCCATTTGTATGTTTGGCAGTGCTATAGCACCATCTGCAGGCTGAAATGGGCATTGCACAGTAGAACTCTGAGTGACCCCTCCACAGTCTGGGCTGATGTATGCCACATTCATCTCTTTCTGTCTTAGAATGAGCCCCATCCAAAGCATTTTATGAAGATTTTAGCTGTCACAGTCTCCCTTCCTCCCTCTCTGTCTTTCTCACTGTCTCCATCTCAGTCTCTCTCTCTTTCTCTCTGTGTCCGTCTGTCTCTCTCTCTCTTTCTCTCTCTCCTCTCTCTGCAATGTGGTTGTCAAACTTTAGAAGTGCAGTTTCTAGACTCATTACTGTAGCATAAACAAGTAATAAAATGTATTCTGGGGGTTTTCTCTGTTTGGAGCTGGGAGCATGGCTGTGGATGATTTCTAAGAATCCGCAAGAAGTTTTGCCTTCGATGTAGACGAAGCTGGGCTTTCATGATTACCTAATGAGCTGGGTGCTATTTTAAAACATAAAGCCATAGTCTGATATGGAGGAGAACTTCAAAAGGCTCACGTCCACTTAGAGAGTTAAGATTATGCAGTCACTGAGAGGAGCCCATCACCCTGCACACAAGGACTTCTACACTGAAGAGGACGTGCACATACACAGAAAAACATAGCGTGCACAATACAGGCAGAAAAATCTTCTCATAGCCTGATGTCCTAAACGGAACTACAGTCAATCTGAGCTTTCAATAACAGGGATTGGAATTTATAATGTGGATAGATGTATGCCTTACTGTACTCTTTTACCCAGAAACCCTGTGTGCAGAGATGAAGCCCCACATATACTTTATATTAGTGATACCATCTCTCTCTCACACACACACACACACACACACACTCTTCTAGGCACAAATTTCACCCTGTCTGGAGATGAAAAGCAGGGTGTTTTGGGGGAGTTAGTGAGGACTAGGTCTGTATGCCCTGCGCTCTGAGGAAGGTCAGCATCCAGGCTCGGGGCTTCTGGAGCGGTTTGGCTTTGCTGAGTGTTCCTGGAAGAGGCGGGACTGTCAGAGCTCCCAGCGGTTGATGGGGAAAACCACAGCAGAGTCAAGCGCATTATAGGTGTAAAACCCCAAGAACCGTGATTTCCGTCTTCATGATAAATAATGGATGGTAATGTATATTAAAGGCAGGCTCACGCATGCCGGATGGAGCTGGTGTAGCCTGGAACGGTCGAGTGCAGAGGAGAGACATGGAGTCTAGTTTGATTATGTAGATCTGAGAGACAGGCAGAGGCCATCTGCCCATGGCTGGCTCCGTTACCTTAGTTACTTACAGCCTAAAGACATAGATACAGGAGAAAACAGGAAGAGAGAGTGAGGGAGAGGTGTTCATTAACCTAGCTTCACACTGCTACAGAATTCTCACAACACGTCTCTGATGAGCTGGCTGAAGGCCATTTGGTGCAAATGTGCCCCCGCACCACTACGATTTGCCCCAGGGGGCAAAAAGGGTCAAAACCTTGAGGAAGTGTCGTTTGAGAGAGCAGGTGATAGTGCTTTGTATGAATCTGCTTCTCTCCATCTTGTGTTTCAGCTGTATACGTGCACCCGGCCTCCACCCGCTGGCTCCACCCGTCAGCCTCAGCTGTGCACGCCGCACACACCAGCCGCACACACCAGCCGCACACACGAGCCACTCACACCACCGCCCTGCCAATTCCCAGCTCCATGTGGGGGGAGCGGCTGCCAACTTCGCCCCATGCTCCTCTCCCCAGACGGCCAGGCAGGCGGCCCTGCAGCACCTCCCCCTCCAGGGGGCGCCGCTCACCCGGGCGGAGCGGCAGGTGCGCTACGCTCTGGCTCCCTGAGAGTCTTGCCTCTAAAAATAATCCCCTGGCCACAGAGCAGGACACCACGCCCCATGGGCTCTTCGAAGGGCAGCACCGGGACCCCCGTTGCACGGGGGCCACGACGAAGGTGGTGCCTGCAGGGGCCAAAAGCAGCAGGGCATGGGAGGCGGCCAACTGTGAAGGGTGGCTGTCCGAGAGTCATAAGATGAATGGGCTTCGCTGTAGATGAGCGGTTGTTTTGTCAGTCAGTCGCATCGCTATGGCGACGTTTACTGGCCGTCTTGCTTACCAGGAAGGCTGTGATGCTCCTCTGAGTGCTCTCCCACTGGAAGCAGCTCTTAATGTACTGCAGCGTGTACAGAACAGCCATGCTCAGCCTCCTCACGCGGTAAATGTTGCGCGCTAACAGCTAATGGGGGACAAAACAGTAGTTAGCAAGATGTGTTCAGGGACATAACGTTCGCAACACAACGTTAAGTGAGGTGTGGAAAGGCTTTTACAAGGGAAGCTTCACTGGTGATAAATATTAATGCGTCAAGCCATGTGAGGATTTGCTGTATAGAATCATATTGCTGCGGTACAGCTGCAGGTGGTAAAGCTGGAAGAGAAAGAGAAAGTTTAAGGGGAGATGCACCTTTTTATTGAACTTGGGGTTGTCCTCTTCAAACTTTGTTTCTTTGGGTTCGAAGGTTCTGATGGCAGCCCTGACCTGTGAGGGGGAAAATGAAAACCATAATCCCTTCAATTACATACCGATTACTGAGGGTTTATTGTTGTGGTTTGTTCTTGTTTCTTATTGTCTTTGTTGAAATCATCCTCGCTGTCTGAAGTGTCTCCTAAAGTGGTGTGTGGTGTGTGTGTGTGTGTGTGATGTGTGTGTGTGTGTGTGATGTGTGAGTGAAAGGCAGTGCTCAACATGGTGTGCCTGTTCCTAGCCCTCCAGCCAGACAGCTGGATTCTCACCGGATTGTACAGAACATTCAGCTCTAGTGTGATGCTGCCTTTGGATGGTCCTGCCAGGTCTTCCTTTTTCAGCATGCTGGTTATCTGTTGCCCGCTGGAGACCTACAGCCATTGATGACGTGTGTTAATATCTCAGAGTCACACAAACACAGAGATATTACTTGAGGGCTATGTGGAATTTTAGAGTAATATGTTACAAATGATTAATGCACGATAAACAAAGGTCACATTTTAGACTCCCAGATAAAAATAGTCAAAGCAGATATAAAGGGCAGAAAGGCTATTTCTGCACATACACTCAGCAAAGGAATAGCAACTTTTCCCAGGATGTTTGGTGCCTTGTCCCCATCTTCTCCAAAAACACTCAGCACCAAGACATCGTGGATGTCCTTAATTGGCCTGCAGACAATACAAAACGTCATATTACTTTGTACTAATGTTCTGGAATTCAGTCATGAATGCTTAAGCCAAACTCCAAAATGTTAAAACTAATAAAACTGTACAGGAGAAGCTGCAAATCAACTGATGGGTGATTCATAGTTAGTACTGATGGTAACCATGATCCTGGGCACCAGCCACAAGCTTGAACGTTGGCCTTGCAAAGGTTACTGTGCCACTCACAGTGTAAATGCTGTTCTCCATTCTGGATGGGTGGTCTTGTAGATGGTTGGAGTTTGGAGCTTGCTGTTTCCGAGCTCTAGCACACAGAATGGGTCACTCTTCCCTGTAAAAGTGAAGGAGAACGGTTGCGATGGTTAAATGAGGAGGCTGTGAAGTTCTAAAGGAGCATCGTTGGACATTAAAGTGGATCAGTACCACTCAGGTCCGTCGACGCGAGGTCCGTGGCCCTCACGACCTTCACCTGGAGATACCCAACATCCTGGAGGACCTTCAGTGTGTTCCTCAGACTCTGTCCAAAAAACAAGCAATTTCACCCTCATCAACCTTTTCACATGATCTGGTTTGCGTTCTGGGAGACCATTATTTACAATCAGGCCTCTGGTCTGAGCTGTTACTTCTTCTGACCGAATCCGATGACTCTAGGCCAGTGTGGAGAGAATACGTTTTGTTTTAAAACAAAGCAAGGAAGGGCAGACTAACATATTGTTCCTGTGTCTTGTCGTAGTGGTGTGGATCGTCCAGTGGAGCGGAGCTCAGCTCGGAGATGGAGACTCCAGAACAGGGCCTAAGTGAAACCAGCATCAGGAGGCGGCCCTTGCCTGCGGCCACCACCGGATTGTATTCCTGCTTCTGGTTGAACGGCAGCTGAGACAGGTCCAGTTCCATCCTGCGCATAAAAGCGGCTGCCTTAACAAACCAGCAAAACGGCTATAACGGACACACCAACACAATGAGCATAAGCTAATAATCAAATGCTCAATTAATTTTAGTTGGTGTCTAAATTTAGAGCTGTTGTATGTTATGTCTTGGGAGTGAGACAGAGAGGGAAACTTGGCACAGAGGGCTCCTGTGATTGTTCTGAGAAGATCGAGCTGTGGAGCTGAAGAGTGTGCATGGCTGGCGGACAGAACTCACATTCCCCAGAGCTCCTCCGACTTGCGGCTCCTTTTGCAGAGAACCTCCACCACCAACAGCATGTCTGGCTGGCCATCACTGAAACGGTTGAAGTCGAACGTCTCCCTCCACTGTGGGCTGGCCCTCATGCACAAGCACTGAAAGATGGAGAGATGGAGGCAAGCACAGTGACGGTGAGAGTGTGAGCAGACCCGAGGCAGTGCCGATACACACAAGCGCTTAACTGAACCGGTGAGTTACGTTTCATTCAGCCAGCACGTCAGAGCCAGAGGAGGAAGACGTGAAACGGGCCTTTCTGGAGAACACGTTCGCTTCTCCTCCCTGGGATTACAAACGCTGACACCATCCAATTAGAGGCCGCTTTGTTCAACAAACAAGCAAGCCCAAACAGAGCAGAAGCTGGTTTAAAAAAAAAAACAAAAAGAAAACACACACACACACAAAAAAATGGAGAGAGTGAACAATGACAACAATGGCATGCGCTGGGTAGAATCTGGAATCGGGGGATGGGGGTGTTTGGGTGCGCAGATGAGCAAGGCATGCTGGGTACACAAATGAGCCTGGTGAAGAGCAGCGGTAACAGCGTGAGGAGAGCCTCAGTGCCAGCCGTGGGCAAACTAATGAGTCTGGGGTGGGGGGAGTGGAGGTGTAAGAGGAGGAACATATGGAAGAAAGGATGTATGCAGAGCGACAGGAGATGCTGCAGCTGCACACATAAGGGGAGGTGAAGAAGAGGAGAGGGAGGAGTGGCTTTCTCACCCTGCTTCTGGACCTCTGCTCGCCCATACGGAAGCGTACGTAAACATCGCTCTGGCCACCCTCTGGCATGTCCTGGCCCTCCACCAGGACCAGCGTGTAAACTCCGCTCCACACCTGGCTCTTCTGAGCCGCCGTCATCGCCGTCGCGCTCCGCACTTGCTGCGGGGAAACAGAGAGGAGCGTCACATCCAGAAAGCGCAGCCCTGATGAAGAGAGCGTCCGAAAATGAAACCGGAAAACGCCGCGAAGGTACGAAGACGGAACGGAAATGAAAAGACCCGACTGGCAGACCTTTGTGAGCGGCAGAGTTCTGTGTACCACTTCACGAGAAGGACAGCGTCCACCCCGCGTCACGCAGGGCCCGAGGCCCCGAGGCCCCGAGGGTCCCCGATGGGGCCCGTCTCCGCCCGCACGTCCATTACAGGCATCGCTGATGGCTGCCGCAGGGGTGGAGGTTCCACTCGCCCACCTCACGAGCTCTGCACCCACCACCCTCCACATGCCACGCCGGCCAGCCTCGGCCCAATCAAAGAGCAGATGTGTTAGGGTTGCCATGGGTGACTGGGATGAGCCTACAGCTTATTAACACCAATCCCACACCGCGCTCTGACCACACCTCTGCACTGCTGTACACTGCAGCAGCCATGTTTCCATAAACAAGAATATATATATTTAAAAAACTAAACACAGAGAGTGAGAGATAAAGAGGGATGGGATGGGGAGGTTGTAGAGTGTTTGGGAGAGAAATATAATATTCATCTGAGCCAAGCCATCCCAAGTGTTTATTTTGGACAAATGTGCGATCTGCGCGGCCAATAAAACAATTCCACTTAACAGTAAGTGGCCCCTAAAGAGAGGCTATTCCTGGTGCTAAAAGGGTCGGGGGATTGCTTCCATATGGTGGGACAGCATGGGGATGAGGGGTGAGGTGCTGGGAGCCCAGCCTGAATGGCTCCCGCCGCCAGGCCATCCTTCCACAGCTGTGATATTACATCTTAACATCTGGGTTATAGCTCACCATGCCTGGGAATGGGCTGCAGCTCAGATCCTCAGCATCCTACGCTGGCAGAGTGCCTCAGAGAGCTGACACACACACACGCACACGCACGCACGCACGGACGTGTGTGTGCGATCGAAGCTCGAGCCCCCTGTCAGAGAGAAGCTTCACCACTCGGTACGCGGAGAGAGCCGTTGCCAGCCTCCATCTCAGCAGCAGTGTGGGAACGGCTGTGATGGCGGGAGTGTGAGAGAAGAGGAGAGGATGGGGGGATGAGAGGACTGTCTTCCGCCTCTCCCCGATAGGTGTCAAATAGAGTCGGGCCTCAGCTGTGCCGACTGAGAGATGTGATTCAAGCCTGGGTGCGGAATAACCACCAGTGCAAAACCCACAGAAAAACAGCCGCCTTCACAAATACAGACCAGACAAACTTCAGCAAATAGTCTCTGTGGTGCACCAAATCTATTTTTAAGCCTTTTGCCTAATGTAAAATTGGCCAATTTTCATCCGTTCTTCCTGTGTACACTTCAGCTTGATTTGCTCACTTTCTTTGCTATTTTTTTCTGCACTAAACTCAGTTCCTCAGGATATGTAATGTAAACAGATGTAATGCCTGGGCATGAAGCTTTGCTTTACCACCAGAAGTGAGATAATGCTAGAGAACGCCTCGGTCCAAGGAACATGAGAGGCAGCTCTTATCTCTGCCCAGATTAATGAACGCGTTTGCCTATCATGAAGAGATTGGAGACTTTTGGCTATAAAGCAGCGTCAGTCCTTCTGAGCTTAATCAAAATGCTAATAAGACCATGTGACATGTTCAGACCATTGCAACATGCTAATCAGCCCAGCTGTAGTTGCTCACTACAATGTGTAAAAAAAATATATTAAAAAATAAAAAACAGTCCAGCATTCTGAAAGAAGACATATGGAAATTTCTAAACCACAAGCTGAGATGGTCGAAAGAAAGTCACTTAACAATGTGTGCTCCATCCACATCAGAACTTTACGAAAATGAAGTTTTACTGAGATATAATGTAATGATTTACTGCCCTCCAGTGGCAAACCACATAGAAACTGATGTTTCTGATGGTGTTTTGTTTTTTTTTTAGAAAGGAATCATATATATTAAGAATTAGTGCTTTTTGCTGCAAATGATTTATAATGGGCAGTTATAAGATAGTGGAATATGATACAACAGAATATCACAAACAGTTCACAAGTTTGTGATATTCTGTTCTAGTCGCTATGTAATATAATTTACCTTATTGAAACTCCCCTTCCTCTTCAGTGGCCACTTCTGAAACAAAAGCAGGAATCAGAGGCCTGTTAGACATGAACAGCTTTTAATAAAATCTACTGGCTCCATGTGCCAGATGAACATTCTATGTTTTGCTCTCAGGACAAACATTTCGTTTGGTGGGACCCTCATGGATGGACACACAGGTGTCCAAGATGATCACCCCCATGTCCTCCTTCAGGCTGCCAGAGTCCTGCAAGTGCAAGGTCATCTCTGATGTCCTGCGCAGGAAGACAGAAGGTAACCAGGTAACATCTTTATTAGTAAAAAAGTACACTGATTCGGTTACATTGACCTGCATTGGATGATGCTGGTATCACTCATACTTGTCCAGCTCCAGTTTGTTGAGATGAATCACGCTCGACCCCATGAAGTCCCGCGATCTCAGGTCGCGATCATACACCTGCTCAGGGATTGAGAGTGATCAGTAAAAACAGAACGGATGCAGAACGGTTCTGCGAGACACGGTCAGTCTCTCCCTCACCTTCACTTGGACGCTCTGGTCCAGGTCTCTGATGGGGACGGAAAAGGACTCGTACCACACAGGGTTGAGGTTCTTGTACACAACCTTGCTTTTGTAGATCGTCTTGCCGTCTAATCTGAATTTGACATATGGGTCACTTGTACCTGTTAAAATATCAGGGTGTTGGTTCTTAGCAAAACTTCATGTCCTCTATAAAACTGTTCAAAATGAAAATGAAGCCGAAAGAACTGCCTGACAGAGAGCAGCTTGTGTAGTGTGAAACGTGAAGGAATGAGCATGTGATGACCAGAGACTGTGGTGATCAGGGACCATTGCTGTGGCCCACCCAGACTGGGAAATGGTACACACAGAGACACAGGCTTGCATGTGTATGCACACACATCAGATCCTACAGCACTATTGTTATTCATGGGAGCTCTGCAAAGCTTTGGGGAGGTGAACATCACAGTTCCTTCACAATCCAAAAGATGTAAACTGTGTAAAACATCCCGATAAATTAGGAGAAGAGAGAAAAAAAAAAAATCACCAGCATATTAAACACCCGGAAACCAAGAGCAACCAGTGTTAATCTCCGAACCCTGTTAAGAGAAGCTCTGTCCTGGTATAGCTGGACGGAGCCGAGGGTGACAGTGTGTCTTTGTCTGTGCTATGGCATGTAGATTGGTGGTAAGAAGATGAGAGAAGGGGAGAAATATGAGCAAAAAAGAAGGGGCCCATGGTTTCATTTGTATGGATGGATAAAGGGGCGCTTGAGAGAACCTGTGGGGAGTCTGGAGTCACATGACCAAAGCCCTGTGGGGACGGGTTGTCAAGGCTGTCAGCGCGCCTCTCCAAATGAACATCTCCGGGAGGCAGCTCCTCACTGGCAGCCGCTGACGAGCCAGCCTCCAGGCAACCTGACAGGAGGAGTGGGGCTCGCACAGCCAGGGGAAGAACTCCGGCGTGACTGAAAACGGTGACGGCGGAAATTACCGAGGGTGTGTGTGTGTGTGTGTGTTGGGTGGTGGTGGTTGGGGGGGAGGGGTTTGAAGGAAAAGGGAGGGAATATGGGGGGCTTGTGGGACTGGTCTTTAGACTACATACCCATAGCAGCGGAGTGTGGTATCGGTCGGACCACAGCCATTAATTGTTAGGCAGATATAGGTGTGGTGGAGGGGCCTGTGGTGGGGTATTGGGTGGGGTATCGGGTGGGTATGTGTTTGCGTCATCGCCATTGTGCCGTGCTGTCAGATAAAGTGAGGACTCAACTAGTGATGAGACGGAGGAAAAGCTCGGGGTCTGAACCGGCTCTCTGACGGCCACTTCCACCCGCAGTCCTAATGAGAGCTGACAGGTGTGAAGTGTGTTTCATACACAGCACTTTAACTTGTGTTTTACTGTTTGTGGAAATCCAAAGAATAAACTGAAAGCTCTAAAAATATTTTACTTCAAAAAGATTGCGTTTCTACCATGTCTAAAACACAGACATTACGCATTAAATAAAATCTTTGCATTTACGTAAAAGTATGTTTAGCTAAGAGGAGCTAGGTTGTGTTTACTGTTTTATATATCATATCGCATAATAAGTGGTTAAATTCACATTAATAACTACAATGCTACCTTATATAATATGTTATAATACTTGTAAATACTTATAAAATGTAAAAAGCGTCAAGTTCCAAATAATTCAGTTCAAACTAGGACATGCAAGTCAAAATGCTAGTATTACAGAAACCACTTGTGTTAAGCAGCATAGTTTTGATTCAGTTAATCATTTGTATTTTCTCAATTTGAGAAGAGGGGCATGGATGGGAGATTTCATGCTTCTAATTTCCAAGCCAGGCAGTTGTCCACTATGTGGAAGACCATATACCGTCTGCTGACCAGGCCATGACAGAGAGTCGTTGTCTAATACAGAGTGGCCATCAGAGCTGGAAGCAAATTTCAGATGCTGTTTGATGTCACTACCAGCAGATGGTGACGTATTTCACCTGGACTCGAAAACTAGATTGTTCCTGTTCCTCATGAACAACGAAAAAAGAAACTCCCTTTGAGGGAAATTCAACCATTTTCAGGAGGTTTTACATTTTAAGCAGTCTCCATTTTGTAACATCTAGTCTTCATGTTATCACCAATAATTGCTCATTCTGAAAATACTGGGACAAGTCACCTTATTACCGGATTCATCTGGCTGTAAGGAATATGACTGGAATATTGCAATTATGAGAAAGAATGAGGGGATGATAGTAATTAATAGCTTCTGGGCATACACCTGTGACACTCATCAAGAGAATTAGGTGTCCAATCAGCTTGGCACAGCCCGGCAAATAAATTGGCACCAGATCTGAGGAATCGAATAGAACTGTGTTCTATCTGTTTGCGCCGCAGACAGCAGTAAACACTATTCAAGCAGGAGGCTGTGGTGAAGACTCCTCTCGCGCCCGGGACCAGGCGCTGCGGAAAACGTGCGATGTGCCGTGCCGTTCCCTCCCTCCCTCCCTCCCTCCCCGTCCTACGGCCTGCGCGGCGCCTCACAGCTTTTGCTGTGCGCTCGGCCGGTTCATTTGCATTTCTCTCTGCTCGGAGGGAAAGTATCAACGCCACGGCTGGTTCCGCCAGCGTGCCAAAGTCCCAAACACCGGCGCTCGGCAGGCTAGTCTCAAGGCCACATGATTTGGCTGTTAGGCCACAAGCACTGCCTGTCAGAGAGCGAGCAAGCAAGAGAGAGAGAGAGGAGAGAGAGAGAGAGAGAGAGAAGTTGTTTCTGACGCCATGTCTTAACACTAGAACCACAAGGGAGGGGCCAGAAGTGAGTGAGACTCTTCTGTTCTGGTCTGACCACATGCCTGATTGCTGTTTCAGACCAGCTCAGTCATCCTGTTCACAACAGCCTCTCATCTCACTGATAAGCTATCCATCTTACCATCAGAAAGGAGCCGCCATCAGTGAATATTTAGGACTAGGATGGATTACAAAGGAATGTGTGATCTGTTGTTATGGGAATTAACACTACCCTATCCTGTCCTGAAACTACAGAAACCACGTTTGAACTACATTCCCCTAGCAACAGCAGTGTTTCCACTCTGGTTTCTTAGTTTTAAATATAGTTGCACCTGGTTTCATAAACATCAGAATCTGGAAAGGACTTGTTTGTGGAAGAAAATTGTAAAAGTAGGATCAAAAACTTCATATTGTTTCCTAGGACCTAAGAAGAGCCCTAAACCTACGCAAATCAACAACACTGTTGTTGTTTTTAACAAAATTGGATTTCCCACTTCAATTTCAATTATGTTTGGATCATTTCTCATACAAACAAAAAAACAAATGTATTTTTAGACAGTTACTGACAAGAAAACACTCCTATATATATGTGTGTGTGTGTGTGTGTGTGTGTGACGGGGATCTCACAAAATGTGTTTTATCACAATTTGACTGCTGTCTGAAGTCCAGCAGAAGATTACAAAACTAAGAAGGAAGAATTATGAAAATGCCCTAAAGGTCATACATTAGATATAGCAAAGAGCAGAACACAGTACAGTTAGTTCCAGTGTAAGGGGAGGAGAGGACGGGCCTACCACAGCGATCTTTGATGACCAGGTGTCTTCCTTCCTTCAAGCAGATGGTGAGGAGGTACTGAACCTTCTGACCTGCTGGAACAGCCTGCACCTCACTGCTCACAGCTGAGCTCTGCACAGAACAACATATCCTTATCACTCTAAGTCAATGTGATTATCACACATTTTTGATATTGAACTGTAGCGTGACTATACTAATCTTAGGGTAAGTGCAGGGTAACAGTGCTGATCAATGAGCTGTCAAATTCATGAGCTATTGAAGTTCACAGGTTTAAATATGTTGTGGCAAATATTGCTGTGATAATAATCTCAGCCTTCAGAATGTCCTGATTATTTTAAACGAGGGTCCAAATAGTATTTAGGTGAGCAGTAAATGCATGAGTTCATACATATTGTGTGAGAGTTAAGTGTGGTTAACAGCTCATGCATCTATTTTCTTCCTTACAAATCATCGTGAACATTTGGGCAGAGGCCTGGTCCAACAGCGCCACCTGTCTGTGAGTCACAAACACATGTAGTAGAAATATGTACTGCACAGCACTTACTAGTCCGTCTCTTCCGGATGGACCAGTCTCATAGTCATTACTCTCATTGGCACCCTGCTGAAACAAAGATTTTATTATTTGTCATAAATGGAGGTCAGTAGCCGGAATGGCATGAAACTGAGGAAACATCTTATGTGACAAATATCATGCCGACTGACTTCATTAAGGTTCTCAGCTGTTCCAACAATGCACATCTCTCTGGATACTGGTGAAATGGGCTCAGCCCCAGCACTGAGCTCCGGCTCGGGGGGACAGGGGCTGTACGACCGCTCCTCCGATGGCGTGCTACATGCTGACTCATTGTCTACGTAATCTATATACCATTTAGTGGTTCGATCCCTTTCCTCTGTCTTCTTATCACCCTTATCCTTTCTGATGGGGACCTCCAAAAAAGGCGACTTTTCTGTGGCTGTAAGGATGTCAAGCTCAGGTAGAGTGGTTGAGGAGAGTGTGTCTAGGAGGCTGGACACCTTACTCTCTGACTTAACCTTTCTGAGAGGGACCTCGATAGAAACTGGCTTCTCTGAGGCTGAGAGGATGTCAGGTTCAGTGAACGCACTGGTGGAGAGTGTCTCTGGGAGGCTGACAGTCCTGTCATCACACTTATCCGTTTTGAGAGGGTCCTCCACTAAAGCTGGCTTCTCTGAGGCTGAAAAGACCTCAGGCTCAGGTAACATGGATAAGGAGAGTTTCTCTGGAAGGCTGACCCAGTCCACATCTTGGCTTAGGAATGGTATGCATGGAGCCTCCTCTGGGAGGTCAGCTGGGGGCGCTGTTTCTGGCGCATTCTTTTCCATTGGGACTGTGAACTGGTCACTAAACTGGGCTGAAAATGGCCCATCTGTAACAGGGAAACTGTCAGAGTAATCCAGGCTTGAGGTTTCAATCTCTTCATCCAGATAAAAGTTGCTCTTTAAACCAGTAATGGAAGCAGTGTCATGGTATGGAGACTGTGCAACAGAGTCCAGCGGAGATGGAGTGGATTCAGAGGTGCATCGGAGGTCTGGAACCGAGATACTCCTCCGGTATTTTAGGGGAGTCTTCTTGGGCTTCTTTGTTTTCTTCGCTTGAAAAAGGGGCTTGGCTTTCTCTCTCAGTCTGGATAAAATCTTGTTCTTCTTGGGTTCCATTTTGACTGCTCTCTCTTTGATAGAATAGAAACCTTAAAAAAAATAGAATAAAAAAAAAAAACCCAGATTAAAATTAGAAATTAATTCAAAGAAGTGCATATTATCTAGCCTGTAATACTAACAAATACTGTTTTTCTCATGTAGCCTACATGACATTAATCAAAAAAGTCCATGAAAGTGGAGGTTGGCACCAGTCAACAGGACGCGTAGTGTTAAATATTTTTAAAAATTGTGATTGCTTGCATTTAGTTTAACTTTGCTATTGTTAAAACCATCAAATGTGTAAATGTGTTCTACCACCAAGATACTTCTAATACACTCAGCACTTTATTATAAATGTAAAAAGAAAAAAACTGTTGTAGTATATAGCTGATCTGTAATCAGGCACAATTTGCATTAACCACTAGTCTTATATTATCATGTCTGACCACATGGATTTTTTATTTTTTTTTTTGTAACAGATCACTCTCAACCCAGTGGTGACGTTGACAAATGTAAAAACTATGGCACTATTTCAGTGTAACACTGAATAATCCACCACTTAGATAATTTCCTGCCACAAGTGTTTCTGCAGTCAGAATCTCACTCACCATGACCACTGTGGCGTTTGGAATGAACTGGCTCAAGATATTTTGTCTGTTTAAGTTTTAGACAGATGTTGGCAGACTAGCATACAGCACTGATAAGTGATAGATTATTATAATATTAAAGAAATGATGCAAATATGGTAAATTTAGACCACAAAGCAGGTCTGTTGTAACAAATAGAACAAACAGAAGAGTTTTTCAACCCACTGCATAACTGGTTGCTTTGGAGTACTAGAAACATCTGACTAGGTGTTTGGAGTTAGGTGTTAGGTGTTTGGAGTACTAGAAACATCTGACTAGGTGTTTGGAGTTAGGTGTTAGGTGTTTGGAGTACTAGAAACATCTGACTA
>JAOYMR010000026.1:21420626-21431792 GCA_025802075.1 Tenebrosternarchus preto | reverse complement strand
GTATGTACTCCATAGAATCTCTCTCTCTCTCTCTCTCTCTCTCTCTCTCTCTCTCTCTCTCTCTCTCTCTCTCTCTCTCTCTCTCAAACTGCTTCTGCACATTGCAGTAACTGCAGTCATTGGTGTAAAGGTCACTATCTTCTTTTCCCTATTTTCCAAGTAGCTGCTGCCTGGGCTTGAGGCATCTGATGATCCACCAAAGTTCGGTCCTGGCCCTAATGCTACACTCTGAGAGTACTGGGGTGAGGCTGTAATCAGGTGAGGTCGGGCAAACACTTTGTAAATCTTAATACTTATGACTGCGTGCTCTGGTACAGTTTGCAAAGCCAGCAGACTGGTTGGTTCTGTTTGTAGCTTTGTGTGACTTATTAATAGCCGTTCACAATCAAAAGTGGCTACTTTAGTTTAAGTTTTAAATGTTAGGTGTCGAATATGAACACATAAGAGAGTTTACTACACAACGTTTGCACTCCATGCATAGACATAGTTTTAAAAGACAGTCAAAGTTATTTTCAAGGCTATTTTCATCAGTCAAACTAAATGTAAATGTTGATCATTGATCATATCATGGTCTAACACCTTGGCTGAAAGGGCCTGGCAGAATATCTGTTCTGGCAAGCAGAAGTGAGTTAATTGTATTTCAATTGTATTTCAATTTGTGAGTTGAATATTTTCTTTTTGTGTTTTTTAATGCTTCGATGATGCATGCATACCTCATAGTTTATTCTGACCTATTGCTTTCCACACCCCATTTGAAAACACAAAACTAATTTGTCAATATATCCATCAACAAAGCCTGACTAAATCCCTCAGTGAGGGTTCAGCTAATTCTGACTCCAAACTTCTCAAGTGTAGCTCTGGCTACACTAACAAGGAATGACAAAAATGACTGGAGTCAAACATGCGACACTGGTTGGGTTACTACAGGTTGCCTTCCTGGAGGAAATGCCCTTCCTCCAGCAAACTAGAAGGACCTTCAAAAACACACACACCTCTTCATCTTGCCAATTCATTTCTAGCCCTAAATGATCATTTTAAAACGTTTCTGCACTAGCATCCTCATGCAGAATGAAAAACAAAATCCAGTTTATGCACTTAGATGTGAAATACCATTACATTACCACACACATGAAAAAAACAGTATACATTGTGCTCACACCATCTTACAGAACATCAGGCTCAGATGATCTTAGGACATAGCAAAAGTGTCAAAAGCAGTGTGTGCAAAAATACATGCTGTGTATGTATCACATTTCTGTGTAATTCGCTCACAGTTTCCTGTATGGTGGTTCTATTCTCATAAACACTTCCACAGTGAATGTAATCTATTTGTCAGTATTTTTCTCAAAACAAGTAATGAAGTGATTTTCAAAAGATATTTGAATTTTAAATGAAACTCTAACCACAAACGGTAAAAGTTCAGGAAATATGTATGTTAGAAAAGTATCACAAGGTCCTGCAGAATTCAACTCAGGATCAAAACAAACATAACCAGAAGTGAACAACGGATGCATTTCAGTGGATATGAGAGCGCGCATCAATATAGCAGCGCAGAATAAACACTGCGATTCTGACAAATATAATCATGTGTAAACTAACACGAGTCTCTAAGAAATAAACGAGGTACGTAACAGACTACATTTTTAACGGAACATCTTTCGGTTCAGTAAAAAAAAAGTCTCCCTGTCCAGTGTTTTAAGTAATACGAATTACAGACTGGAGTTCTGAGGTTACTTAGTGGATTTTAGTATTGTGTGAGGAATACATACCTGAACTGCAGTCACCTGTCAACAGGTAAACGCACCTGATACCTTTCAGGACTCGTTTTAGCCAAATAAAAAATAAAAAGTGAATAGGCCTTACCTATTTGATCATGACCACTCAGTTTTCCCTGATAAACTGTTCGAAGTTTTACCTTGGCATTACTCTGAAGTTTCCTGTGTCATTGGACCGGTTTGATTTGTTTGTGAGGGGCGGGGTCGAATATTTGTTATCCAATGTAGTATGGCGGTTTCGGTTTACAATCCCTATTTGTCAACAGTTTCATATTATTTATAGCTTTATATAGAAGCCAAACTATCGTTTAAGATTGCTGATGTAGATGCACCAGATAATTACATTACTATATGAAACTGTCTAATTTCATGTAAAACTTTTTGTTATATTATAAATGTAATTAGTGTTTTTTTTTTTGCAATGTATTTTAAATTTATTTCTGTTAATGACCTAGTTATTTCAATTACTTTCGAATTGTTTATTTATTTTTTTCCCCGGACGTTTAAAAATGGCACATTTAACGTTCAACCGAATTAATAAGTAATAGGACGCAATTATGTAAGTGTTTTGAACTCTGTCTCCGCCTGATGGTTCCATCCTGCAACAACATCCACGCCAATTCAGTGAACAGAAAGGGAAAAAAACCATTAAACGGCAGCATCTCAGTCGAACATGTCCACAATGCTTTTGCCTCCTAAAAAAAAAATCCTGCTTAATATGTATTTTGGAAAATCCAGAAATGACTTCAGAATTAATATGTCACCCATTTTTTCCTTCATTCTGTCGTGTGCTATGTAAACGCAGTACAAGGAGAGCGAATCTCCTCTATGTTGTGAGAAATACTGCTGGTCACAGAACTGGGACTCCTGAGGCGAAGTATAACCAAAAAATCACACACTGGATATTTTAGAATGAAGTCTGTATCAGAGCTGTGTTAGGTACTGTCCATTTCAGTTAATAATGGATATTTTTACAATTGCCACACCAAGATTTTCAATGGCTCCATCTGGCCATCCTATGAAAAACGTCTGGGATTTGGCAGGCGTGTTATAGTGAATGAGTCCGGTTACACGTACTGTACATAAACGGCTATGCTACCATCTAGCCATGTTCGTGCTTCATTTATGTCAGATTATGTCCCCTTCAGTACTGGATTCGACGAAGTCTTTACATATGAAAACGTTTCAGCTGTAATTCTTTGGTTACTTTCAGTCTATCATGTAATTCAGAGATAATAACGATTTTAACCTTTAACCATAAAACCCTGATGCTGTCTAAAGATACTATAACCAATTTGCTTGCTTCTGTTCATCCAAAAAAAAAAAAAGATTATCCAAAAAAATACTAATAGTGTTTATACATATACAACATATATAAATATATAACATATTACATATTATATAGATATATACCATATACTTCTGACCATTACAGCCAGTTAAGTCTGTGCAAGTTCCTACCAATTTTGCAGCTGACAAACAATGACCAATGTCTTGTCTGAAATACTTACACCACAGCCAAAATCCATTAACATCCACTCATCCTGTATAAATGTACAGTGCCATTGCTTTTGGGGAGATTCACCCAGTGCTGAACAACAGTGGATGAACAGTCAATGGTCATGAGAAGATGTTTTTGCTTCATTGGTATTAAGTCCTCAGTGTAGTAACAGGAAGGCACGTAGAGTTAATATTTGAGGGTACATTGAGGTTTTTAATAAAGTGGACAGTTTCTAAAGTTTCGGGACTTCACAGGTGGACAAAGTTTACTCAGATTAAGAGGATTGTTCACTTCAGTTTGTACAGCATAAGCGAGAGAACCTATATTACACAGTAAAAGCCAATATCTTTACTTAAGTGAATGCAGAATACAAATTTGTACAACAATCTCTAGCATAATATCTTAGTCATTCAATAAAAAGTTCACTAGAATATTTATTGTATCATGAAGATAAAACAAGACATTCAAGGGAAATATAATGCAGATTAACTTAAAAGATTCTCTTGACTTTCTTTTTTTTTTATCTCAAACATTTCATTTCAATCATGGCAACAAAGTCCAGCTTGTGCTGCCAAACAGTTTGAATGTCCAAACCGCAAACAGCTTCTTGAAGTGTGAGCTAGTAACTACAATTACCAAATACATAGTTCTGTTTTAGAAAAGCCATAAAGCAAAGCAGTGTACTTCTTGCACAGGAAAGTGAAGAAAGTTCTCTACAAATAACTGTTATTTCTCTCCGTTTCACATTCAGTTCGTTTTACGAAGTCGTGAGCAACGCGTAGTTCAATGTGGGCGACTTCCTCCCTTTAGATTCTCTATGTATTTCCTGTGTGTTTGTTGGGGACTGATAGATGAGGAGTGATTGTGTCCAAACTCTCCATGATAAGGATGTTGTTGTTGGGTTTTTTTTTTGTAGTTTTTTTGTTTGTTTTTAATTCCATTGGGGATGAAATTAATGCTGATGAGAACTATCAAGCTCGATTTAGAACACCACCTGCTCTTTGGAATAAGGCTCTAACTGTGCACAAGAGATAAAGTCTAGAAATTCCCTGATTCCTAATGATGAGCTAGTGTGTGTGTGTGTGTGTGTGTGTGTGTGTGTGTGTGTGTGTGTGTGTGCGCGCGCGCGCTGCAGTTTGAGTTACTCTGTACTTCAGCACACTCTACTGCACTGGTGTTGGTACATTATTGCTTGTCTACCCTGAAAGGCGTCGGTTGTGATGGACATCATAAAAACGTGGACTTCCAAGCATCTCCATTCAGCCGAACGAACTGAAGTCCCACAATAAGCGAGTGGATCTCCAATGTGCTTAGATAGCAAAAGATTAACTCAGATTAAGGTAATTCAGTGTTACAATGGCTTTCTGTTGTAATTAAAAGTGTTGCCAATAAAATGTATACCTGCTTAACATGCAAGCACTTAAGGGCTTAAGGTTAACAGTCATTTTCTCAACTGCCTGCGTCCGCGTTAATCATATGCTGGGTGTCATCAGTAATGGACCATGTGACAATATCCAGAGCTTCTCTATCAGTCCTATCAGTGTGAATGGGGTGGTGAGAAGCTCTTCTCAGTGGCCTTGTGTGCTGTTTTTGCAGACTGCATAGATTAACATCAGCTTTATTGCCAGCTGCTATTTTGCCTGGGAAGGCTGGGAGGTAAATCTGAAACACAACGGAAACACACAGAGGAGGGGAAATAGATAGCAAATTTAAAGAGAGGGAGCCTCTTTTTTTTTTTTTTTTTCCCGATGGCGAACCCGACCTGATGAACTTGTGCAGTCTGGCAGAGAGAAAGATGTACGTTTGTCTGGCGTTTGAAGCAGTCTTTTTGCTGCTGAAGCCCCTGCAACCAGGTTTCGTTTTTGTTTTTGTTTTTTTTTTTGGGGGGGGGTTGAGAGGGGGCGGGGCTGCCACGGGAGAACACAGCGCGAGGGAAGTGCCTCGGCCTGCAGGGACGCACGCAAAACAAAGAGCGACACGCGACAGGACACGCCTCCTGCCCCGGCACCTCCTGCCCGCCAGCAACGGCCAGTCCAGCGCTTTCAGCGGCGCCCTCTACAGGCTGAAGCGCACATGCCGATATTCTACCAAGCCAATTCACCAAACGCACATGGAAAGAGACGTGTGTTCTGTACATAGCATGTATTAGGATTCAGTATGGATATAATATTTACAGTATGTGATTAAGAACGTGTGTTTGAAGAGGGGCTCAAACTATAGGTGCTGTGAGTGTTAATTAAATACAAATAGACTGAGGTGTAAGCCAAATTAAACAAACAAAAAAAAATCTCCACAAATTACACGTCCGTGTTACCGAGGAGATGCGTGTCTTTGATTGGCTATCGAACGGACAGTGCCTCGAAGCTCGAAACGGGTCCTTGGTTTTTAGAGCTGGCAGTGTGTATACAGTAAAAGAAAGAAAATCATTTCATAATTATTCTTTTACAAAAACAAAAAGAAATAAAAATGACACAGTGGAGTTTCAAACTTACAGCACTGTTGTTACAATTTCTTAAGGACAGACATTCACCATCATTAAAGGGAAAACGACCAAAAAACCTTATTTCAAATAAAAACACTTTGATTATTATTATCAATAAGTCAGATTTGAAGAAAGTACAGTATAGTTAACAAAATAGTAATATTAACCAGTGAATACTCTACTTAATAAGGATCTTGCCTTAAACCTGGCAGTAATCCACGAAAAATATACTTTTTTTCTTCAGTCTGGTGAAGGTACAATACATAGGTACTTACATCGAAGGTGATATATATTAAAGTTGCTATATACATAACAAAAGGAAAAAGAGTTTGGCTCAAATCTTTAATTTACAAACAGAACAGCAACTGTTCATGGCTTTAGATATTGTTTCAAGGTCTGGTTTGCATGTAGATTTTTTTTTTTCATAGTTTGTAACAAAGACAATATTACAGAAGAAGAATGAAATGAATAGTGAATGTAGAAATGAGATTTTTCCAAACCTACAGCAAAACAGGAATTAAACACACAGGCTTTGGTTTGTTTTGTCATTGAGTTGTTTGAGCTGCATTCAATCGAGGATTCTTGTTTTATCATTGAGTTGTTTGAGCTGCATTCAATCGAAGGATTCTTGTTTCCAGTTCACCTGGGCTAACATTTAATTTATAACATTTATTTTATATTCTTTCAAAATGAATCATTAGTACGTTGTACATGTCATGGTTTGACATGATTTTGAACACAACAAAAACAACAAACCACAAGAGTTGCATGAATTGTCTTTCCTATGTTATGATATATCCTAATATATGTATGTTAATATCCTAATATATGTATGTTAATATCCTAATTTTGAAGAATTGTGATCTCATTCCTTTGTAAACCCAATCATTTTGAATATGGTCAATCGTGAATGAGTTAAGCACGTGACTTACATTCTAAGGGCGGGTGAAGTTCGAAGTTTAGGTGTTGAGGGAGGCAGGCCCAGCCAGAGCAGGCCCGGAAACTTATTATGTCAAAACCTGTAAATCCAACAGCAAAAAGAGATACTACAAGTGCCAGACCAGACCCGTGACTACCATAACCGAAAATGTCTCGATACGCCATCTTTATTTTCTTTAAGCACTGGACTCTCGCAAAAACCGCACAGCATAAAGTACCTGATAACACCAGCTCTGAGTACTGGAACCAGTCTGACTGACTGGTCCCACTTTCTACTAAAGCACTGATTCATCTCACTCTGCTAAGTTGCACCACTTAATTTCAAAAGGTCAGGACATTTTGGATTTCCTTCAGCGCCCACAAAAATGAAGTTAAATAATAATAACAGAATAACAACGTATAGAACCCTCCCTTCCTCTGGCCTCTCCACCTCCCTTCATCCTGTCGCCCTCCCTCGCCCGCCCAGCTGTGCGTGCGGCTGACTGGAGCTCGGGACCCGGGCGCCTCTATGTCACCCAGGCGTCCATACGCATGCGCTTGACCGAGGGGCTGTGGCGGTCGTCGGGGCCGGGCACGGGGCCTCGGCCCAGGGCCAGCGGCGAGTGGAAGTCTGGCCTGTGGTCCTCGCGGTCGCTGCCGTCGTACGATGAGCAGGAGGAGCTGAGGCTGTCGACGGGCGAGCGGCCCATGTCCGGCCGGGCGGCGGGGGGCGGCTGCTGCTGCTGCTGCTGGGGGGGGAAGCCGGACGGAGTGACGCGCTCACGTGGGGGCGAGATGGGCTCCGATTTGATGTTGATGTTCTGGCTGGTGTTGATGGAGAGGTTGGAGCCCTGAGGTAAGTGACCACCACCCCTGAGAAGAGAGAGAAGAGAGATATTCACTACCGAAGGGCAAAAGAGGCACAGAAATGAACACTTCTGAGAGAGAAGGCCACATGCACACATGTTTATGTTTGAGAGAAAGCCCAGTATTCTGTGTGGTTATGTTGGTGTGCGTTAATGAAACCTCATTATGTAGGTTTGTGTGCACCGTCATTCTATTGGTGTGTGTGTGTGTGTGTGTGTGTGTGTGTGTGTACACGTGCAAGCATGCTTGTGTTAATGTGTGTGAATGTGTATTATGTGTGTGTATCATGTTCCTGCATGAGTATAAGTGTGTGTTGTACTCACACCAGCGAGCTGAGAGCTGCCTGGCCCAGTTGATGCTGTTGCCATGCCGACACAGAGCCCAACGAGAGCCCTGGAGAACCGAAGCCTTGCAGGGAGGAGAGCTCAGCACTGCTCAGGGAATATTCTGGAACAACAAGCCGGGTGGTGAGTGAGCGTCAAAAACACCTCCACGCCTCAGGAGAACACGCACACAGCAGGGTGTGTGCATGCATGTGCACGGGACACGGCAGGGTGTGTGCATGCATGTTCACGGGACACGGCAGGGTGTGTGCATGCATGTGCACGGAACACGGCAGGGTGTGTGCATGCATGTGCACGGAACACGGCAGGGTGTGTGCATGCATGTGCACGGAACACAGCAGGGTGTGTGCATGCATGTGCATGGAACACAGCAGGGTGTGTACATGCATGTGCACGGGACACAGCAGGGTGTGTGCATGCATGTTCACGGGACACAGAGTCCCAGCCATGTGGTCCCATGTACTTCACACAATACCTGATGCTTGATGGAAGATGCCATGCAAATTTCTCAGTAAGAAACAAATTAAGGATGTGCCCAAATGTCAGTTTGTATAACATAATGTGAAGAGTGCATGTGTGTGTGTGTGTGTGTGTGTGCGTCCATGAGTGTGTGCGTCTGTGTGTGCATGCATGTGCGTGCACATCTGTCAGTGTGTGTGTTTGTACGTACGAGCATGCACGTGTGTGTGTATGTGTTTGTGTTTGTGCTCATGCAAGCACACGTGTGTGCGTGTGCACGTGTGAGTGTGCGTGCAAGCAACCCACCAGTGTTGTAGGCAGTAGGCATGCCTGAGTAAACCAGGCCTTGTGGTGGTAGACTGGGCGTGGTGACTGAGACCACGGGGGTGGCCAGAGGCTGGGTGGACTGGGAGCTGCTTATCCTCTGGGTGTTCTGCACACACCATACCAAAGCCTTGTAAGGTTAATGAGATGGAGACACTCTCTCTCTCTTGCACATAGACAAACATACATGCTAGTCCTTAAGTGGAACACCACATGCACCAGTGTGTTTCAGAAGAATTATGACCTAATAGACCTAATATATATATATATATGTGTGTGTGTGTGTGTGTGTGTGTGTGTGTGTGTGTGTAATTATATAGGTTTCATGTGTCCTAAATAACAGGAAATACAGAAACGGAAAATACACCCAAAAAACTATTTCTTGTTGCACTTTTCCCTGTTGCCACAGTGGGGCACTATAGCTTCATGATAAAATTCTTACTGATTTTATCACTTTGTATAACATTGTTTACTGACTGTCTCGCATTTAAAATCACAAGGCAGCATGAAACAAGCTGAAACAAGAACTTTGATCACAGATGCAGGACTGTGTGTGTGTTATGAGAGGATATGAGACTGTGTTCGGTGGGGAGCCCTGCACTGATGACAAGTAACTGTTAAGTTCAGGGGCTGGAGCTAAACCCACATAGAGAGAGAGAATGTCCAGCCCAACCCCTGGATATCAGCTTTATATGCTCACTGCTAGCTTAGACGAATACAGCACACACAATCAGTACAAATGCAAACATTACAGAGCCACCTCAACATGACTTTTCAATGGGAAAAGCACAATAAATATAGACATAAATTACACAATGAGACTGACAGGCCTACAGCTGAACACTGTTCACCTTGAAATTCCCCCCCCAGGAGTTTCTGCAGTGTCAAAACAAAACACTTAACCAGTGTGTTTAAAGTAATGCAGTGACATGTTGTGAATACATCCCAGTGTCGTAAAAAGCATGCGCTGCATGTGTTCATGCAGACCACACACACACTCACACACACACATGCATGAACACACACACGCAAACACACACTCAAACACACACGCATGCATACACGCACACACACATACACAAACACACACTCAAACACACATGCATGCATGCACGCGTACACACACACACACACACACACACACACACACATGCACACTGCCACTCAAACCAGACACTCAGGGAGAGGACAGGGATAATAATCTGTGGTTGTACATCAGTGTTTGTTTCGAGGGAAGGCGCTACTATTCAATATACTCCCATTAAACTTAGTCAATTTCATAGTTAAACCTTCTATTATAAATAGCAAAAAGGCACAGACCCCTAAACCACATCATTCAACTTTAATATGTTTTCCAGACATCTTTAGAAAAGTCAGTACCATCTTTTCATTGCTGGTTAGCATCGTCCTATAAACCTGAATGCTTCTTAATGCAAAAATCCAGTCTAGTCATTTTTGTTCCTCCCTGTGGCTGGCCTCTCCCCTCAACAGGATGACATCATTCTGGCCTTTACTCTATCTGCCTATGACATCATCCTGAATGAAGTAACCAGACTCTGGAAAAGGAAGAAACTCTGAAGAGGACAAAAATTGGGCAACTTCACAAAAATATTGAAATTATTGATGACTGGGTCTCTTCCTCCCCCTCAGACATATATATACACACACACACACACACAAACACTCCAGCGCACACACACACGCACACACACACACACACAAACACTCCAGTGCGTACACACACACACACACACAGACAAACACTCCAGCGCACACACACACTCACACAAACACTCCAGCATGCACACACACACACACACACACACATCAGGACGGGATATAAGTTGTGGTCCTTTTGAACTTATCCTAAACCAGGCAGAAACATGCGGAGTGAGTTTAACCAAACCAAGTTCAAACTGGACGTCCTTTGCACAGCACAGGCCGAGCCCGCATGGGCCAGGCTACCGAGGTTAGTCCTCTGTGCTCTGTTGTGGGTTTTTTTTTATAGGTGAGCTTTGAAATCATTTCAGGTTCATCCAGTCCAGACAAACAGTGTAACTCACCAGCTCCATCTCTTCCTCCTCTGACTGCTCCCAACAAAAGAAGAACAGAGGTGTGAGTGTGGAGCAACATCAGCAGAGCTGGGCATGGAAGGTCCAGCCTGGCCGCCTTACGGCTGCCCAGACCTTCCTCTCCACACCATGGGCCTTTTACACTGAACGTATTCAAATCCGCTCCCTGGCACATAAAGAAAACACTGCTAGGGTTACCTGCAAATGTGTCCTCTAGTCAAATGAACTGCGCTGCTTAAACAAATGTTCCACCACTTATTATACACTCCGATTTCAGTTTGTCGCTGTGTTGTATGCCCCAGTGGATACCAGTTTTTGCCAACTGAAACAAACTTCACAGGGCATAAAGGTGTATGTGTGTGTGTGTGTGTGTGTGGGGGGGGGGGGGGGGGTGGAAGGGGCAGGTTTTTTTTGGATTTTATTT
>JAOYMR010000026.1:21399656-21420526 GCA_025802075.1 Tenebrosternarchus preto | reverse complement strand
CCCCCCCCCCCCCCCCCCCCCCCCCCCCCCCCCCCCCCCCCCCCCCCCCCCCCCCCCCCCCCCCCCCCCCCCGAAGGGGCAGAGTGTTATTGGAGAGTAGATTTTTAAGTAGTCATGGACATCTCTCTCAGGTACTTGACCTCCACACTAAGTGCTTAACCTTTCACGTCAGAGGCTCGTCAATAAGCCGTCCGGTCTGACTGTTCCATCAACATCTCGGGCTCCCGTTGATTCTGCACGCTACTCACTTCATCCGATCGTTTCATGGAAGGACTGGAGTAAACGCTACATCACACAAGAGCAACGTGGCTGAGCTGAAGGGTCCAGGGGAAAAAACACTGCTCAACTCGGACGCCTGGTATTATGACTACCATTTATATTGTTTTAAGTAGTTTTTGAAGTTTTATAACAAAACATATCAGGTCCCCATGCCCATCCAGGGGAGCACATCAGGATGCTAGATACACCCATGACAGGGAGCCAATCCACCTCACACACACACCAGGACAATTTAGAGTAACCAGTTCACCTCACCTCCATGTTTGGGGGCTGTAGGAGGAAACCCACACAGACAGGGGGAAAACATGGACGCTCCACCCAGATGGGGACTTAAACCCAAGCCCCAACACTGACAGGCAAACATGCTCACCACCAAGCCACCCACAACTGGATGTGGTGGATATATTCTTGATTATTAGTTTTTTGTGGCGTGCAACTAACAAATGAAACCTTCATTTTTACTGTTCAAAAGTTCAACACCATGGAGCCCCATATTTTCCTACGTGGCCAAAGTATATTCTGTAAATACAGCTAATTAGAAGAAGATTTGAAACGTGGCCTGGGGTTCATTGTTTCTGCTCTGCCTGTCAACTGGAGGACCTTCTGATATGATGGAGCTCAATGTGCTGTAGGATGGGAGGTCTGAAGCCCAGCTAACTGGCCACAACTGTCTTAATGCCGCACTCAATCAATAACGGTGGGGAGACGTGACAAGGACGACAAGATATTATCTGGCTCACACTCTGGGCTTCTGATTAAGCCTTCATCCCCACCCTGTCACACTGGGATGTGATTAATTTAATACCATTATGTCCTAATGAAAGGCTGTCTGCAGGGCAAACTGCCTGCCCCTGCCTTAGCCTGTCTGTCTGAAGCATAGAGAGGGGGAGTCCTCCCTCTCTCTCTCTCTCTCTCTCTCTCTCTCTCTCTCTCTCTCTCTCTCTCTCTCTCTCTCTCTCTCTCTCACACACACACACACTCACTCACACACACACACACACACACACACACACACACACACACACACACACAGATGCATACTCACAAATCCTCATCAACAACAGGCTTCTAATATCACAAGCCTGGAATGCAGAATTGCTTTTGATTCATATATAAAACCTTACAACTTCCAGATGCTGGCAAGCAAGTCCTCACATTCACGCACATTTGCACAGAGCAGCCAGTGCAGAGGGAGAACCCTGGGTAACCCTGGCGATATTTCCCAAACAACTGCGTTCAGAACGCTGTGTTATGAGGGGGGGGGGAGGTCTACCATGCAGTGCTGAAATAAACCTATTATAGACCCATTTTGGAAAATATTTTTTTTCCTACTTTCTTTTTTACATTTGCAAGTGATTTATGAGTGTGGCAGGCTGGCGTAGCCGCAGGTGCTGAATGTGGTCCGAACTCTGTGCACCTTAATTATAATCATTAGAGAGACCCTCTAATTTCTATATGAATAATTGAGAGAGTGTGATGGCACCTGGGCCGTGGAGATACTCCACTCTGCTGCTCTTTGTGTGACTGTCTCTCTCTCCCCCCCAACTGTAAGTAATCACATTACAGAGTGAAGTAAGGAACAGTACTGAGGAATCCAGTACCAAGTGAGGTGCATTTGTGTTGGCAGCAGGAAACCAGTAAAACCGTAAAACTTGAAGAAGTCTTTTCTATCATCGGATTAAAAAAAAAAAACAAAAAAAAACGCCGTCGGTTTGCGACGGCGCTGACGTGGAGGTGCACGTGTACGTCCCTGTCACGTTCTGTCACGTGTACTTACCAGCGGAGGCATCATGCTTTTACTGGATGGTGGGATGACCACTCTCAAGTCCGGCTTGCGGCTGCCCATGCCCATGCTGCCCCCTGGTGGCGGAGGGGACTTTGTGGGCATGACTTTCCCCAGCCCGTTCCCACTTGGGGTGCCCAGAAGCCCCGGTGAGCCCCTCGGGTTAATGAAGCCATTTCCTGCGGAGACACGCAGAGACAGAGGGCATTGTGGGATTGCGATCCAATCAACCAATCCCCATCAGCCGTTTCACAGCTGTACTCGTGGCATAGAGTTGCATGCAACGTTAAGCGTTCCCAACCCTCTGGGAAAGTTCTAATAGACTCTCTAATTGTCCCACAAATTTACAAGAATAAAACAAGCATTTTAGAACTGATGAGCCCTTGGTTCTCTTGGTGAGTGAACGTATCAAAGCCAGCTTTGTGCGTCCGAGGATAAGAGAAGCAATTCAGTTTAACAAATGTAGTGTGACTTGAGCTTTTTAAGATGGGAATGGCTAAAGTCATTATAGCTGAGAGCACAACCACTCACTGCCATAAAAGACTATTAAAGTTCCATTTTTGAAAGAAAGCCAAAAACTTTTTTCGAGTAATACTGGTAGTAAAATTCCAGTTCTACCTAAATGTTCATGAGCGAATGCCATCTCTACTTCTTATATATCAGTTCTTTAACTTCACACATCTAACTAAAGTTTTTATTTGCAAAAAAAAACAAACAAAACAAAATGTTACATGTGTTCATCAGAACTGTATATATTGCCCTGGTGAAGAAAGATATAACCAAATTTATAGTATGTTGCATACATAAGTGGTTTATTTTTCAGTGCGCTTAGAAACTGGGGTTTTACCAAAATATCAGCAGAACGTTCTGGCTCTTCAAACGCTCTGTTAAACAGTAAAATACTCCATTGCCAACGACCGAAAATGTCTGAAATTTAATTGGTAGAAGTTGAACCACTTTTTCTATGCTATATTGTACTGTAATATAGTAATGAGAAAAAGAATCTGGTCCATTGTGACAGCACCTCGGTATCTGACGTCATGGTCATCTATATTCGTCGAAGGGGTTTCCAGCTCTGTGTGCGAACGTCACTTTATTACAAAGCAGGCTTTTTACCATCTGTGGGTCCACATTGTTGCCGCTTCCTTCACACGACTGCTTGACATATTCAGCAACAATCAGAGGTCATTTGGCCACACGCAAAACAAACGCAGGAATGACTTCTGGCTGCTAAAAAAAAAAATAATAACACCACCGATCGCTAATGTCTGCCGTCTGCACAGTGAACATGACACACCACTCAAAACGTCTGTTTGCCACCTCTTAGTGAAGAGGATGAAACCTTTCAGCTTCTCTTTGGAAAACAAGGGCTTGTGTACGGTATTATGAGATGAAACACTTGCTGGTGAAAAAAAAGTCCTTTAAATAAGTAAAGAAAATGAAGGAATCAACGGTGGCTGAGCAGCAAAGCTTCGCGGGGGCCTTAAAACGTGCTCACCTGAGGGTTCCTTTTCAGAAAAGGGTCGTTTCATTACCACTCGCTCAGTATTTGGCACGCGTGACCAAGCGCTGTCATTTCACGGACTTGTTCCTCTGTGATGGCAGCTCGTTGAAATGTTTAGCCACGAGACCGTTCAGCCGTCCTCCGTGCTCAGAGAGCGGTCAGAGAGCGGGTCGTCAGCTCTGGGATCACCGCAGAGAGGCTGGCCTGAGTAGAGCTGCACCTTATCTGGCACCTGCCGCTAGGAACTCCTTACACTCCTTTACACTTACTGTGCGCAAGTACAGAGAGCCGGTCACTCTATACACACATACTGTAGCAGAAGCTTGTGCTGCATTATGGCGAAACGCACAGAAAATGTTAAAAATTGTTTTACAGCATCGTTTCAAGCTAAATCTGTTGAAATGCAGTACACAAGTCCTTGTTTTTCAAAGAGAAGCTGAAAGGGTTAATTCTGTGGCAGATATTTTTAGGGGTGGGTGTTTCCGTGGAGATAATGTCTGAGCCCAGTATTTACTTCTGAACTCTGAATGAGTTCTGAACGTTTTTTAAAGTTGTTTTTTTTTTTTTTCTACTGATATGAATGATGGTATCAATATTTTATAGGTTTGAATAGATTGATATGGTTCTAAAACAATTAACCATTATAGCACTGTATCAAGGTTTATGTAAGAAACTGGACTTGGGACAAAGTTAAACATACCTGAACAACTTCTGAAAAACCATTAGCTAACATTTGCTGTTTTTTTAGAGAACATCACATTAAGACCATTATTTGAAATGCTTGTGCATCTGGAGCACCCATGTATGACTCCCTCAAAGAGCAGGTGAAGACCGGTTTCGTTCTGTATATCCCAGGTATGACACATCCACGTGGAAAATCATTCAAATCACCATCACAATTTCTTATGTACCAGATGTGGAAGAGGGCTAGAAAACTCTAAAGTTTTTAGAAACAAAACACAAATGTGTTCTGTAAGGATTATTTGATTATTTATGATTTTATAAAACTATTAAAGAATAAGATGAAGTTGAGTAGACAAAATATGGTGGCTGGATGTTTTTTTAAAGACCAGACTTATCTTCTCAAGGCCTCAAACAATCACTGACAGAGGAGGAGTGTTAATCTTCAACTGCTTTCTGAACCAAAACCAACCCACTACAGGACCAGCAAAAAAAACAAAACTGCACTGAGCATATTTACTAAGCAAAATAAAATTTAAACCTCACAACAGGAAATGGTTTTTTTTTTTCTACTGCGTATGCGAAGGACAGCGGTGTTGGGGGGTGGGTGGGGGGGGGTGTTGTGCTCTGTGCAGAACGCAAATGACAGCAAGTGGTATCTCTGAGAACATTCGGTGAGAGTGTTAAACTACCATAGCACCGCATAAAAAGCTTCCAAGGTTTTGTTCTGAAACCAGAGGTGTTGCTTTGCACATGGTAAGTGAAACCCCTAAAGAGCAACTCTCTGCCACTCAGCTCAGCAACGGTACGAAGAGCCTCGCATCATGAGGTCACGTGCATGAAGGTGATCGAAGGTCACAAGCATCTGTGCGCGCTCGCTGTTAGCTGCTAGGGATTACCTGAGCGGTAGCGTTAAAGGTCGGGTACACCGCTGTGCTGCAGCAGCTGTGTGTTTTGGGCTGTACGCTCGTGGAAGGCAGCGGGTGGTGCTCAGTTTCTCAGTGCTGCAGCTCGCTTTGCCCCGCTGGGTGAACCCACCATAAAATTGCCCCTAAATGAACGCGGAGCGCAGAGTAGATGCCTTATTAAACCACACATTTCCCAAATGAAGTCTCGTATAGCTTGGAATAGCACAAACTCCTTCAGGGAACCCACGCTCATAATGACTTTGCCTATACATACAAAAACATTTTGTTTCCTCTTCAAAGCTGAAACATAGCTCTGTTTCTCCAGAATGCACCACGAAGCACTAGATGAAGCCTGACTGAGCTATCATTTCCCTTAAGCAACTGGATGTCAGAAGGGGGGAGATGAGTGTCTGAGTGAGAAAAGTCTAATGAATTTCCAGAATCAAAGCTTTGCCTCCCTAATAGATTAAGTGGAAAAGAGACCGAATTCTAATTATAGTTTTAATTAATGAGGCTGAACAGCACCTCCATAGTGGGTGTAGCCGTATTGTTTTGGCTCAGGAAACCATGTAGAGAACAATGTGAGCCGGTGAAGGAGCTCCAACCGCTGCAGCCAAGGAAATCCAATTCATATTTTACTTGGAGAGCCATTTAGTACAAAAATAAATATCATTTATAATCTCTATGAGAGTTGAGAGCTCTTGAAAAAAACAAAAACGTTCAGACAAATTCAGGGTTAGAAACTCCACAAGTAAAACTGGACAGTGTGTTGGGGCTTTAAGACATGACAGAACAGAATATGCACTTGAAGAGTCTGCTGCAGAATGACCCTCAGACACACTAGCAGGCTAATTGTGCTGTAACATCCCAAGTGCTGGGTATTAATGAGGGAGCTTTGCTACGCTTCTGGGCACGTTGCGTAACTGTGTCAACGGCCATGCTCTCTCACGTTCCAGCAGTCGCCACGGCGACCAGGCCCGGCAGACCAGGCACGGCGTGGAGTAGCGTTGGCACGCGCCCGCTGGCCCCGCCCGCCGCCGCCCGCGTGATTGTGCCATTCGACGGCTAATTGGTGATCGTCAAAACAACGGCTACACGGGTTTGGATTGCAGTGTGCAGAGCCACACGCCGGGAGCTGGTTCTAGGCCTGCTCCGGCACACACTAAGCAGTCTGATCATTTCATTTGTGATATCAATTACAATACATTCTAATGTGTGTAAAAATAAATGTTAGAATGTCTGCTATTGTGTCATGGTTTCAAATCACTCATATTATCTGACAAGAACAGTAACCAATGTAATGAGTAAGCTAAAAATGTAACAAGCTGCTCAGAAAATACTTTTTTAGTTAAAACAGTACCTTCCACAGCCCTGCGTAAGGGTAAACATCAACACAGATGTTAAAGAAGACTGTGGTTTAAAAAAAGATGATGCAAAATCTTTGGGGATAAAGTGAGATTGAGGCACAAAGCAGAGAGTCCTGGCCCACCGTCTGGAGCCGAGAGCTTGGCGGCCTCTGGCAGGCTGTGCTGAGCTGTTTCAGACACAGCCCTGGGACCACAAGTCCCTGTTCTGCTCATGGACCACGCAAACACACGTGTGCACACACACTTGGACACGCACTGCCTCTCTTCCTGCAAACAGACGCTGCACGGGGGGGGGGGGGGCTTTGGGTTTGCAAGCGGCAGTGGTAGAATTGCTGTGTGATCCAGACTAGCCAACCCAGTCAAAAACACTGTCACACATGAGGTGACCTGAGTAAGATTCATAATATTCATAAATATTCTGATCAGAAAGGAACTGTGGATGCCAGTTAGCAAGATAGCTTTCCCTCAGCTATGGTCACGTTAGCATTTTGTGAGGTGGGGCCTGGGGGTTATTTCATCAGAATGTTTGACATTTTGACATCAGTTTACTTGTTCTAACACTACCGTAGGTATCAGGGTTATGCAGGTGTAATTGTGTAATTCAGAAGAGAAGAGCTAACGTTCTCTCAGGCTTGAACAGCTGAACAGTTTGTTCAGTCCACCATGTGTGATCAGATATCGCTGCTGGACATGAAAATATGGTGTGCCAGTCAAAAAAAAAAAAAAAAAAAACTAAACAAAAAACAAAAGCTTCTACAGATTTGTCAGTCATGTTTGAGAGGACTGACGTGAAGCCTTCTGTTCCCCTTCAACACAAGAAAAGCCGAACGGAATTGGAGAAGTAAAGCCTCAAGCTCCAGGATTCAGTGGTTGCAAGACAAATAACAGCAGAAAAGTGACCATTTTGTTCCAGCGATGCGGTGATTCACCATGTCCTCCAGTGACTGTGTGTGGTTAGGTTAGACACTGAAACAGTGAAAAGGGGAGACGATTCGTGCTAGAATGACAACGCAATGATACACACACACACACACACACACACGCAGAAATGTTTGCATACACCACAATAGAACATGGAAACGTGCTAGCATGACACAGCGCAATGATACACAGATACACACACACACATAAATGTTTGCATATACCACAACAGAACATGGAAACGTAAAAAGTCCCCCCCCCCCCAGCTGTATGCTGTCTAGGCACTGTGAGTTTGGCTCATGCCACTCCTGAGGGCCGATGTGGTGCACGGTCTCACGCTCTACCTCACTGATAGTTCACTGGACATCAACCCCAAGCTCTCCCCGCTCTCTCCCCAGCTCGGGAATCATCTGAACCATGTGTGGAATGGCCATTTGACAGAAGTTCTGAAGTGGTCGGTCTTGCTGGCTGACGCACTGGTTGAGGGTTGTTTGGGACAAACAACAGCTGCGCTGCACAGCCTGGGAGCTGAGGGCTTGAGAGCACGATGCCCCAGCCACACCCTGCGGGGCCCCTACGGGGTGCCTGCTCCCCCCAGCGTGGCTCCGGACAGCAGGGGGTCTCCACGCCCTCACACTCACGTGTTCGCTCGTCTCAAAAAACACGTTAAAAAACATGTTGGCGTTAAAAACAAAACAATTTAGTGTGAAGACCTGCACTACCATGCTGGATGAAATGGATTTACAGGAAAAAAAAATTTAATTGACTAATAGTTTAAAAAAATAATAATAACAATCAGTGTGGTTTTCAACAATCAGCAGTATGAATTCTGTCATTCTAAAGCCGAGCTGTTTCACTTACACACACAAACACACACACACACACACAGACACACACACACACACACACACAGACACACACACACACAGACACACACACACAGACACACACACACACACACACACAGAGCTCTAATGGTTAAGTTTAATAATCATTGCATTGCATATAGCTGGCACTCCTCGTAATCAAACGTGGGCATACAACCCTAATACTCTGTCTCAGTGTGTAATAACTGTGATATATGTGTGTGTGTGTGTGTGAGAGAGAGAGAGAGAGAGGGCATGCAGTCGACAGAGAGATGGTCAAAGCCCACCTGTCTGTGCCAGTCACGCCACCCCATGAGTGCTTATGAGGGCCTGTCTGTTCATTGTGTCCCTGCAGATGAGGAGGAATGTCATGGCCTGAATTCCTGCAAAGATCTGCTGGGTTAGGCATCTTATAGCCTCACCTCAGCCATATAAGGACTGCAAGCACACCGGGAAAACAGATGCACCTGTCAATAGAGAGGAAACTAGAGGAGGGAGTGAGAGAGGGAGAGAGAGAGAAGGGGGTGGAGCTTTAAAGGAGGTTTTTGTGCCAAAAACACGGCCCCTCCCCCTGCAACGTTTCAGCCACTCCCACAAACACAGGGCAGGGCCACACTGCCTCCCGTGGGCCAGACCGCACGCTGTGACTCCCAACCTCGGCTTTCTACAATGGTGACAAATGACATGGCGAAAATCGGCCAACATGAAGAGCACACCGATGGCTGGTGGTGTCCAACTGACGGAGCAGGGAAGCGTTGTTTCCAGCAGTCTGCCCCCTGCGGAGGGGGGGCTTGGTGGGGGGGCAAAAAGCAGCCCTGCCCCTCCACTGACACATACAGAGCACGTCTGCTGGACTCCACAGGCAATCCTGGTATTTGTAAGTGTCAGCGCCGAGCAGTTGGCCCATGACCTTGCTCTTGTCCTTGGTAGCTCGATGGCATGTGTACACACAAGCAGCAGGGCAGGAACGTGTGCAGCTGCCACCCCTTTCCTTCGAGTGGTCCTCCGTTTACCTGCGCTCTGTCCAAAAAAGGAAAACCAAATAAAAACGCCACTGGACAAATGTCCACTGCTGACTACTGACGCTTCGCTTTTCAGAACTCAGTGGTCTTCACAGACTGCTAAAAAGATTTTGCCCTGATATGCTAACACCGCAAATAATGAACGACAGAAAGACCCAGTTAGCATTATGCAGATAGGATGCTAGCTGGTTAGTACAGTCTTCGCTCATTGCCACATTACCACGTCTAGGTCAAATATCCCTGCATGAATGAAATTAGCAAGACGTTAACGCAGAACTATCAGAACCAAATAGCTGGTGTTTCCCTTTTGTTGTCCTCGTAAAGGACAAAGTCTCTTTACCTTCCATCACAAGCATGTGATGGTAGTGTGCACACATGACCTAGATTCCCAAATATGGCAGGGAGGAGGGGGAGGATACTACTCCACTCGCTCTACCACACAAAAGAGAAAGCAGGTGAGACAGGCTGAGCTGGCGACAGGCAGCAGAGGAGCAGCGTGAGACAGGCTGGGTTGGGTGAGACAGGCTGAGTTGGGTGAGACAGGCTGAGTTGGGTGAGACAGGCTGGGTTGGGTGAGACAGGCTGAGTTGGGTGAGACAGGCTGAGCTGTATGAGACAGGCTGGGTTGGGTGAGACAGGCTGAGCAGTGTGAGACAGGCTGGGTTGGGTGAGACAGGCTGAGCAGTGTGAGACAGGCTGGGTTGGGTGAGACAGGCTGGGTTGGGTGAGACAGGCTGGTGACAGGGCGGCAGGGCGATGGAGGTGGAGAACCATTCCTTTGTTGCAGGGAACATGCTGCCTCATCTAAATCAGAGCTTTAGAGCTTCAACAAACCCATATGCTTTTAAACCAAACAGTAGCTTACTGGTTTCTCCCTTAACCATGTTAGCATTTGGTTCGAGCTCCTTGAATAGTCCTGAGTGGAATCACAAAAGAGGTCAGAAGGCAGGAGGGAGGAGAGGCAAAGTCACAGTGGCCGCTGCCGGTCACTTCAGAGGACGCACCTTCAGGCCTGGATCCCGCATCACGAGGCCAGTCCAGCATGTTTCTCTGACCAAACGTGCATTCCTACAAAAACGCTTGCATCAGCTTACATCTAAGAGCATCTGTGTGGGTCACAGAAGGGACCTGCAACGGTGCAACTCACTTCAACTTCACTCAAAAGGACCATAATGGTGCAATGAGTTGCTATGACAACCTGCAGTCTGATGTCACCTGTTTATTTCATGAATTTTTTTATTTTTATTTTTTATGTCTTTTTCTTTCAGAGCATGTTGTTCAAAAGACCACCAGCTGTGAGGTATGCTCTAATGAGAAAAGGTTAGTAAGCCATTTTTTCATAGACTTGTGTGACTCAAACAGCGGAAATCAACCATGCAAGCAAGTCCCTGCAGCAGTGGCCCTCGCCTGTATGTGCAGGTGTGACAGCAGGAAATGGTTGCTAGCACGTGGGAGATGTGTGAGTGAGTGGCCGTGGTTGTGGCCCGTGGACAGGGCTTGTGGTCACACCACACCGGTGCTGTGCAGTACAGAAGCAGCGCCCAGCCTCCCCTCTCCACACACACACACTCACGCACGTACTCACACACACACACACACACACTTCTGGCAAAGCCCATAGACATTTCTCTACAGAAACAAACCCAGACCAGCGATTGCTGGCATTTCCGCTGCTATAAAACATGCAGAGTGAAAGTTCCGCTGAAACTTTTCTTTTAAAACTTTTGATACATTTGAAACTTTGCAAAGTGGGTTTGTTCTGGTGCATTAAAAAGCATGACACACAAGTCCTTCTCACACTGTAGCCTAGCATGTGCTTTTGTGATAGAACATGACACAATGGCACAACCTCCAAGCCGAAGGGTGTTTTGTTTTTTTTTCCCCTTTCAAAAATGCTTTTATCCTTTAGGCTTTTCCAGTTTGAGGAACCATGATGACACACCAGTAAAGAGGAAGTGGCTGATTCAAATTTAATACCACAACAATGAAAGACTCGATCCTTTCACGGTACAGTGAAGGTAAAAGAGTCTTGAGGTCAGAGTCCTGAAGGTACCTTCGACCTTCATTAGCCTCAGAAGGTCCACCACTACACGCTGGGCAAGTGTCAGCTTTGAGAATCTAAAACCTCCTCTCTCATTGACAGCAATGTCAATCACAGTAGTGTGTTCAAGGCACCATGCGGTGACCATGTGCAGACATGCTACAACAGTAATAAGAACGGAACATATAATGCTAGATACAGAGAACTATACAATAATTACAACGGAAAAGAGTCATTCCAGATACAAACAGCACTGCACATCTTGCAAGGACAATGGACATTTCAAACCAAGAGTTAATTGCTGGGTTTTGGAGGAAGATCTTGCGATGTCATCCTTGAAAGATATTCAAGAGTTCAGTTACAAAAGTTACTAGTAGCAATTAAGTACAAAGTTCAGCCGACCCTGTAGCCTCTACTCATCTGACTAGATTTAGTTGGCTTTATGTTTTTTTTTTTTGTAATAGCATTTCAGAATCAGTCGTGTCTCAGTGATACATTAAAACAATGACCCGAGGACAAAAAAATATATATATAGTTTTGTTTTGTTTCATGAAATGCCAGTTCTACCGCATTTATTATCTCGGCGAAGCGTAATATAAAAATAATAAGCACCAGCGTTTTCATGGTACCTTGTCATGGGATCTGCAGAAAGCTGTTATGGAAAATATTTTCAAAATACACTTTCCAAACGCGATGGGGACAAAGCCAGCCATTTTGGAAAGTGGTGGGGACGTGTCCCCAGTGTCCCTGGAGTCCCCAGCGTCTCCAACGTAAAAATGACACGCCTATGCTCCTGAGTCAACACTAAACCTCCCATTTTTAGGGCTGAGAACGTTTTAGTCCAAATTAGAACTGCTCCTTGATTCTTCATGACCTCGTTACCATTGGAATATAGTATATATATATATATAAAATTCCCCTACACAGACAAGCTCCCGAATATAAAACAACGTCTTGCTATCAGTTAACTTCATTCCTAAAACCAACAGCAGGAAATTACCCGGCAGCTCAAAACGGATAATCTTTAAAAGTAAAGAAAAACAGCAATGCCACCTCTTTCGGAAACGGAAGGCAAGAACTCACCTGCACTGCCTGTGCTGGGCGGCCTGTGGGGGGCACCGGTGGACACCACGTTTCTGTGCAGGGAGCCCTGGGGAGGGGACAGCATGGAGCCGTCGCTCAGGGAGGCTGCGGCAGCTGGTAGGCCCTGGCTGCTCAGAGAGCCCCCAGGGTTGTAGGACATGGAGTTGGGGTTCGTCACCGGCACTGCCACATGCATGGAGAAATTCTGCTGGGGCAGAGCTGTGGGCTGCAGGAAGGACAGAGGCACACACACACACACACACACACACACACACACACACACACACACACACACGCACACACACAAAGAGTTTCAATGGCTCTGTGTTACAGAGTACAAGGTCAAATAGACAGCAGCAATAACCACTTAAGTATCATGTTATCAAAGCTGCTAATATACATTTGGTTACTGTATTAAATTGCTGTAATGCACAATGAAGTAAAATAACAATCCCACCATTGAAATGTAGGTTTAGTTGTATGATCTGATCTCGTTTAGCCTAGGTATAAGATTCACAATAGATGTATGTGTGTGTGTTTGTGTGTGTGTGTGTGTGTGTGTGAGTGAGTATATGTGTGTGTACATATCTCCAGGCCTCTATCAGAAGTGAAAGACGACTCCTGGGCTTTGGTGCTTTTATCAAACAATGAGGTAAAGCAGAAGATGGATAACACTGAGAGAGAAAGGTCATCCCAGGAGAGAGTTTTCAGGATCACCTTGGGCTGTCCAGAAATGCCCTGTCTAGCACGAGGAACACTGTCCTTTTCGCACTGTTCTATCAACACCAGTTTTTAATACACGCACGACACACATAACAACACGTTCAGATGTACTGTGTGCGTCGTGGGAGGCATGCAGATATTGGCACGATGCTCCTGGGATTCACCTGAGCGGGGAGTCAGTCAGCACTGCACAAGGTCTGTTCCACTCAAACACTCGTGCTCACCTAGGGGAGCAGTTTGTGAGATCACGCTGCCAATCCTTATCATTGATTAGGACAGGGTGACTAAACCAAACCACTGTTCTTCTCAGCTGTAATCAAGTAAATAGAGCACTGAGGGGATTTTTAGTGTGTTTGTTTTTTTTTGGTTTTTTTTTTCCGGAGGGATCTTGAATATGGGCAGTCTAGGACCAGTGCAGTGCTGAATATGGTGTGTTTCCGGGTTGGTGAGTGAGAGCTGTAGTTGTGAGACCACGTCATTCGTAGCGCACTACAGCGAGAGCTGTGGTTGTGAGACCACGTCATTCGTAGCGCACTACAGCGAGCCAGTTAGTGACATCATTAGTGTGTTAATGGCACAAGGAAGTGATGCTTTGTTCATGTGCAGGTTGGATAGTGGGGAAGGGGGTCTTCTTAACACTCTCTGCAGAATGTTATGGTCACCACTCACAATAAGATCACCATTGTATCAAGTGAAAAAAGCTCCATAAATTATTCGGGTTTGATCTTTTGCGCTTTTTTTGAGGTGGGGGGAGGGTTGGGGGGTTGGACTGTGCTGTATGGAACATCTTCATTTCAGCTCGGTGAGGTCTGGGAGGAGATGAAGCAGGGTGATTGGGGAGGCTGTGAGAGAACTAAAGGAATCGCCCAGGGAGATGAACGAACTGCACAGGTGTTATCCCCAACCAGGCCGAGCATGGGGCAAAGAGAAGGGCTTTAATGAGAGAGAGAGAGAAAGAGAGAGAGCGAGAGAGAGAGAGAGAGAGAGAGAGAGAGATGGCAAGGGAACACTCAAGCTCCCAACAATCTTCTTGTCTGTCACATGACCTGGGCAGAATGCAGCTCTGAAGGAAAAAGATTCAATTTCCAGATCTGCCAGGGTGTAAACTGGGCTCGTGGAAAAGAACACATCAATCACCCTTGCCACAGAATCTGTCAATACCCATGCAGTTACGCTGTACAGCAGGAATCTTCCCAGGGAGTTATTTTTCGTGGCAGTATAAATCTGTCTCTACTGGTTTTTTTTTTTTTTTTTTCTTTAGAAAAAAACTTTTCGTTGTTATATAACGCATTCAGCTGAAATTCTGTCAGTGGTTTTTGGTTTTCATAACAGACGTTGTGGAATTAACTCTTCAGTCAGGCGTCTTTTTTTTTTTTTAAAAAAAGGTAGCACCTATCCAAACAATGTGATCTTATCGGGTGTGAAAAAACAGGGCTGCAGTAAAACAAGGGGAAAAAATACATGTCCATTGAAAAGAAAGAAATAAGTGAATTAACAGGTTAATGCTTAAAAAATTCTGTATTAAAAAAAAAACTGTGGACAGAGACTTCAGGAAGGGTGATGGGCAGAAAAAAAAAAAGATTAACCAAACAAAACCAAGGCGGGGAGGAGGAGCATATCCTTTCTGCCACAAAGCCAAGCAAGAACATTACATCTACTTACGATTTTATGATTTCGCATCATATTATCAAACTCCTCATTAATTTTTTTATATTTTTCTTCCGTGTGCGGGGTGAGGACATATGAGCCGTCGGGATCCGGGCTATCACAGCCTCTGTGTTCTTTCTTGTTTAGCGCCTGTAGTGAACATCAACATAGGAAGAGGAATCAAACACCAAACAGCAGGAGGGGAGGAGCCGGTACTTACACCAGAGCGCTTGCATATTAAATCACTTTCTTCGTTTAGTTTGCTGAAACGGTCGTCCATGAGGGGACTGTGGCCAAAACAGTCATCAGCATCGGGACTGGCACAGTCACTATGGCCTTTGGTTCTTAATTTCTGCAATAAAATTGAAGAATTCACATATACTGTACCCAGACACATGTACAAACACAGTGAGGCTACAGTGACTTGGCCCAGCTCCGCCTACTAACTTTGTTTAGGCTTCTGTAAGATCATTCACTGTTCTCAGAAGAAAAGATTATTCACAACGAAAATTTAAAGCAGCTATGCTTTACAACAGTAATAACTGCTATAAATCATGGGTTAATAACAAAATTCATGTAAATTATTCATTATTTAGACACATTTGAATATAAATTGTACATTTGTAGGGTAAGTTCAGTAGAGAGAAAATAAGACAAACAGTTCTAATCTGCACTTTATTTATACACTGTGGAATTATTTACATATTGTAGTTAAATGCATGTTTTCATAAGTACAGAACGGGCTTCCTGAATGCAGTCTTGAACTTGCACTGACAGCAGGCCAGTGGCTAATTTGGTAAAGGCAGTTCCAGATACCACTGTGATCGATGCACCATGGCAACTGCTGGAGAAAAGTGAGTGAGTTTGTCTGTCCTTATCCTCTGCCTTAAAACCAGCTCAGAAGAAGCTAATTCATCTCTCTCTCTCTCTCTCTCTCATATTCCCACTCAGTGTGTGAGTGTGTGTGTGTGTATTTTTCATTATCTTTTAGTTATCATAAGCCACCCAGCTGGACGTCAGCCTCACATAAGGAGGTCTCAGTGCTGAGCCTTGTGGAAGTATCTTTGAGTTGCTTCCAGAACACTTGCCACTCACAAGAGTCCAGCTATGTAAGACTAGTGTGAATGAAATTAGCATATCTGCTCTCTAATGGTTACGTGACCATGAAATAGACTATTATTCTAAGAGCAAAGGGGGACCTGTCGCCTGGTTTACTGTGATATGTTAAAGTGGAAAATCTTAACCTTAATTCATGCTGACAGCAAGTGCTTAGTATAAAAAAATTAAAGATCGTATAGTTCTTGTTATTTGAATTTTCTGTCTTGGTTTTTATACTTGTCCGGTGGGACTTGTCCGGGGAGGCTACAAGATGACCTCTCAGTGTGTGTGTGTGTTTGTCTGATCATATATGGCACAACTCTCGTTTTCCAAGAGGTCTGCAGCAGTAGAGTAAGATGTGTGTTTTATCTAGATGAACTACACCTTTATCTAGTACTCTATCCAGACCTCTATCCATTCGTGCCACACCCAGCTCAACATTCTGGAGCTCTGAGTGTTTTACTGTAATGACACCTGATTGATTCAGAAGTTCCAAAGCCATTCTTCACCCTTCAGCTAGTGAAGAAAACTCGCCTCAGCGTCATGATAATGGAAACCCTCTCCTGTTTCACACCTTCCTCTCAACATGTCCGTGCACTGCCACAGTCGCAGGGGCCGTGTGATAGACCTTTACCTGCCCGGCTTCACTTTTGTAAATAAGGTACATGTTTGACCGCTGCTGCACCAAACTTTAACTTCAGTGCAGCAGAAAGGTCTTGCAACACACGCACATATCGTGTAAATAAAGCAAGGCCCAAACACCACGGCTCTCAGTGTGCAGATATGACTCTCTGCAGACGGCTTCTTGAGGGCCTTGGTGTAGCCGTAGAACTATTTAGGGTGGGTCAGACAGAATGGCTCTCTCTTTCTGAGTAACGCCTTCCTGAGTCATTTCCTGTTTACGGAGGCCTCCGAGTGCTCGAAGGGTTGTGTTTACCCGGAAAACTATGCACTTTCTCCCCAAGAGCGCCACAGATTCCATCAGGACCTGCAAATTAAAGTCTCAACCTGCTCATTATGTGGGCAGCGGTGCGGCAAGGACCGGAGGGCCAGGGGTGGGAACGGGGCAGGGCCGACGCCCTCTGTGCTAACCCCAGCGGCACACCCGTCCTCTGGGCCCCACCAGGCCTGGGAGGGGGCCTCTGATGGACACGTGCTGTAGCCAGGACACGCTACGTGGTTCAGGGCGGCGGGCACGTCTGTGCAACACGGAGGAGACGCAGTGCGGCACTGGTGGTGGGACTGTAGGGTGTATGTTCAGGAGAGTGCTAGGATTAGTTGTAGATACACAAGGGTCCAGGAGGGGTAAGGCTGGAGATGGATGACACACACACACACACACACACACACACACATACACCATAAGGGACACCTATGCCCTCTGAAAGACTGCGATGGTGAGAGCTTCATGGTCCGGAGCACTGGGGCAGTGCTCGTAAATCCTTCTTAAATGACTTGGCATGTTTCGGCTGTCCTGCAGTCTCCGCCCGCTGCTCCCAGTAAACGGATCACTAAATCAGCACATGGCCAAACAGGTGGCCCTCTCCCCAACACCTGCCAACCCGCCTCATCACCCGCCACAGCCAATCAGGAGCCTTCACACACCAACATGGCCATAGAAGGGGGCATGAAGGTCATCAGCCATGACCCTCCGCCCCACCACCACCTCCACCACCACCTCCACCCCACCATTACTGACCTGACTGCAACATTCAGTGTCATTTGATGCTATTCACCCTGTCAGATCCTCAAATGCCACATTCGCCACACGCCGACTGTGAACGAGCTGTTGCCAAGAGTTACTGCGCTCGGACACTCCGGAATCCATTAGCTCTGAACACGGCGAGGAGGTGCCGTGAGGTCCATCCCAAGTTTGATTGCATTCGTAATTATGCCTTTAACTAATCGTCAGCTCTGCGCTGGTGGTTCGAGGTTCACTTCCTCACAAGTAGGATAGAACGGTGATGATACGGTTCGGTTTGTGAGAAGGATGGCCTGGACAGGACCAGGACAGGACCAGGACTGTGTTGTCAGAGAGATTATTGTTTTCAGTGCGGTGAGAGCTGGCTCCAGAGAGGGTCGCTTGTGCGTAAGAGAGAGAAGGGGGGTGGAGAGGCAAGCTTGTGTGGAAAGGAGGCTGGAGAGGACACTGAAGACCCATACTGGGTAATCTATTCAGCATCTCCTGAGTGCCTGGGTCATGAACGCCGGAAGGACGCCATTATCTGTGCTTCATACAAAGCCAGAACGTGGCTCTCACCCAAAACCAAAAGAAACAAATAAATAAAACAGACACATAGAGAAGGAGACGCTGACATCAAGTCAGCAGGACGCTGAGAAGGAAACTCAGAGACGCCTGAGCAAGTGAAGAAACCCGTTGGTGTCATTGTGCTAGTCCTCGATTAGAAAGAGCCTCCACCCTACACTCCCTCTCTCTACGGCTGTTTTAGCTCCGTGGCAGAAGCAGCTTCGCGTACTGTGAACCGCCCACTTACGCACACGCATGTGAACACTCTGGGGCGCGTATTTAAAAAAAAAAATAAACAAACATGCCAACGAAGTGTAAGAAAGACTGAAAGTGATATGAAAGCCTATTGATAGAGGGCCCTTTCAATTGAAATAAACGCTTTAAATCAAGCTGTTTTTTTGGGGGGGAGGGGATGTTGGGGTTGAAGTCTTGCATTAATGACATCCAAAACTGATCGTGTACAATCTCAACACATTTTGGGGAGGAGGGAAATAACATGCAAGTGAACCTCTTGCGTAATGCACCTACATTACCTGCTCCTTGTGAAGCACTTTCAGTGAAATGGCTCAACTGTGTGTGCCTTGAAACACCATTAGTGTGCTGGAACACTCGCACCTCGTGTCAAGGGCTTTCTGAGTTTCACTTATTCATGTACTGTACATGAATAAAAAAGCCATACGAAAGTAGACTGAGATTTTGACTTTAAAAGCCCAGAATCTAAAATAAAGAAGAGATGGAATTTTGAAAAAAACAAAAACACAAGTGTGTATGTGAGCGTGAGTGAGAGAGAAAACGAGAGTGATAGAGATGGGTGGAGTGGAAGAGTTGTAGCAAGGGTGGAGCGTTATTTTTTCTGTCTGAGAAAAAAAGCACAACACAGTGATACAGATAGTGTTTTTGCTTGTGTGTGTGTGTGTGTGTGTGTGTGTGTGTGTGAACATGCGCGGGTGCTTGCACGTGTGAGTGTGTAAGAAACACATAGTGCTGTATCTACCCTTCCACTTAAAGCAAAATCCTTCGAAATCAGCAGACTAGGCTAATATTGTAAACCACCATGTCTCCCCTACAACTTCTATGTGGAAATCGCTTTGAAATTTGGCCCACTGAGCCAGGCATGGCAGGGTGCATGTCTTCGTGAGATCACCACTGTGTCTGGAGTCTTCCGTCCAGCTGCCTTATCAAAGGGTGTTCGCTGAGTGTGGGGGTACAGCAGTGAAAGAAGGTTTCAGCACAGAGAGCAGCTTTACTGTCTGTACATAACATCTGAGTGTCTGAGAACCTCTGCTCACCACAGCTCACTACACATACCGCTCTCTCTCTCTCTCTCTCTCTCTCTCTCTCTCTCTCTCTCTCTGTCTGTCTACCTCTTTATATTGACTTTATGTTACATACTGATCCATTACGTTAACAACTCCACATGTACTGTGGCGAGCACTTTGCATTTTATTGTACTGGATTGTATTTTAGTTCTTTTTCAGACTGCCGAAGGCAGGAACAAGGCCTGTACATCTGTGCCTTTAGGACTGCTTGGTAAAACCAGCAGTTAAGCCTCCGAAAAAATAACAAAAGCCATGGGTGACCAGAGAAGAGGGCAGGAAGTGACCTCACGCGTGTCCTTCCTGCCGCAGAGCTATTGTGTGTGCGCTGCTCTTGCAGGAAGCTGCGTGGTGGGGGCTTGTTTGTATCCTCCGCCTCTGGCTGGATGTTTGCTAATCATGACCACGGGGCAGCTGTTCCGAAAAAGAACACAATATTCACTGAAACCCAATATCGTGCAACCCCCCTTAACAGGCGAGCCAGACAATAGCTTACATCACAAACCTCCACACACAAACACAACACGCAGATTTATGCCCACTTTGGGAGTTTGACTGATAGATCTCGGCAGGCAATGAGAGAAAGAATTCCTTCATCTCAGTGTGCCCATATATGGTAGATAATTACTGGCGGTTGACCACTGAGATTATCGCTTTTATGAATATGATGGGGTCCTATTAGAGTGTGCGTTGCACTTCAGGGAGCAATAGCTACCCTGCTAAGAAAAGCAGCTGGCCAGAGACTAAACACTGACAAGCTCCACAAAGTTATTAGTTGCGAGAGAGAGAGAGAGAGAGAGAGAGAGAGAGAGAGAGAGAGAGAGAGAGAGAGAGAGAGAGAGAGAGAGAGAGAGAGAACGCTCTCTCAATCAGGGGGGTATTTTGAGACACCCGAGCAGCCTGGGAATTCAACTCAGAATTGAAGATGAAGGTGTCTCAAAGTCACTGTATGGGGCCTTCAGAGGGAGACGAACTGCAATGTACCGTCAAAGTGCGTCTCCCATCCCCGCTGGCCTCAATCTCCTGTTCACGATCTACTGTACAACAGAGCAGATCAGGAGCACCACGCAGGCATTGGCCAGTTCACATCCGCCTTCGGCTCCTCCGTCAAAGGGATGTGGGAGATCTCTCCCTCTCTCCTTCACTGCTTCCTCCTCCCTTGCTCTCGGTCGCTCCTGCTTTTTTTCCCTCCTCTCCCTTTTCATCACACCTTTCTCTCACTCCCTCTCTCCCTCTCACTCCATTGCTCCTTCTCTCCTTCGTCTCTCTAGTGACGTACTGGATCATTAGCCATCAGATCCTCTGAAACCATCGTGGGGGGGGGGGGCCCGGCGGGCGGCGGGGGGGGGGGGGGGGGGGGGAGGGGGGAGGGGGGGGGGTGAG
>JAOYMR010000026.1:21378251-21391749 GCA_025802075.1 Tenebrosternarchus preto | reverse complement strand
GACCCGCAGCCCTGCGGTGTGTGACCCCCAGACCCCTCGACCCGCAGCCCTGCGGTGGGTGACCCCCAGACCCCACGACCCGCATCCCAGCGGTGTGTGTCCCCCAGAACCCGCCACCCCCAGCCCCCCTGACCGGGGAGACTTGGACGCTGGCTCGGACGCTGGCAGGCTCAAGGACGTTAGGGAAGGGCTGAGGGGTGGCGACAGTCCTGGACAGTGCCAGCTTCAGCCTCCTGTGAGAGCGGCTCCATTATCTGGGCATGTCAGGATCACAGATCCCCAGCACTCCGGGCCTGATCTGTCAGTGAAACAGCCCAGACAGGGTCCCTCTGAGACACCCAGCCCCCTAATGTTTGGAAAATGAGCTTACTGGCTAAGGCTGAATCAACAGCTCCATATAAATAATACTCCTATTAAGATCGCCACCCCTCACTGCTAAAAGAGAAATGGGTTTGTAATTACTATGGCATTAACAGCACATGTTGTGCTTGCCGAACCCCTAGCGCAGGCTTTGATTTAATAGTCAGGGAAATGGAGACAAACGAGAAGACAAAGACAATTAAAAATATGACAGCTCACTCTGGTGTGCTGCTTCTTTATCGAGGAGGCTTCATAAATATTAGCAAATAAAAAAAAAAGATTTATCTAGTCACTGTTAGACTGTTTAGCCTGAACGCCTGTTTGGTTTACACAATGCACCGTTTAATTCTGAAAAACTCAACAGCACAACAAATACGTTTTAGTTAGATGATGTAATATCTTTGAGAGATCCAGTTACCCATTAACAACTGTACACTCAGGGTTATCTATTGTGGCATCAAGACAGCGTAGACAAGGGGGTTCTATCATAGCCACAGATTAAACATAATCATGTATGGGACTTTCCGAGCATCACGTGTCAGGACATCCACACCGCTTTCAGGTCCCATCAGAACGAACGTCACCTTTTGCAAAGAAAGCCGTGCGTGATACAGTCCCGATCAATTTATCCAAAAGACACGTAGAAGCACCAGCTAGCTGGATTTAAACGGGCAGATGTAGGGTTCTTTGGTTCCTCACCTCCTCAGCCCACTGCTGCTTTCTCGTCCTCCTCTCTCACTGCCGTCACCGGGAGCAGGATAATTGATCAATCACGCTAATTGAACAGTCTGGCCAGCTAGAGCACAGAAGCAGATGTGCCAATTTGCATTCATTAAGGTGGAGTGGGGTGTTCTTAATCACTACGCCTACTGTGATTGACAGCACCAACAAATTCCGTTTCTTTCCCCCCACCCCCTCAGCGTAAAAGCCAGCACCACCCCCCCACCCACCCAAGGCATGATGGTACGCTCCGACTCTGTGCTGTCAATTCCCAGGGGCTGACAGCATGGGCCAGGGGAACAGAGGTGACCTAATGCTTGTGGTATTTCTGCAAAAGCGCAGCAGAGGCGTCTTGCCCTACAAGTGATGGCAAAAGCACAGACAAAAATCTCCCCTGGCTGCATGACATCATCCACACCCTCTTGGCACACCCTCCCCTTCCCCTCGAGGCCGGGGGTGATGAAGGAGAGTCCCTTATCAGGAATATCTCACCGCCCCAGACCCACGGCTTGAGCTCACTTCCTTCCGCAGTGCTCACCCCCGCAGAAGCTCGCACTTCGCTAGCCCACAACCGCTACCCTGCTCGCCACTCAATGCCACTCGCTGGTCTGCTTTGGGCCTTGGGGTCAGCCACTCATGAATATGTATGCTGGGAGCAAACGTGGCCGCACTGTTCTTTGGAAACCTTGTGTACCATGCTAAAGCATCCAGCTTCAGAATCGGGACTGAGGGACTGGTTTTTTTTTTTTTCTTTTTCTTTTTCTTCCTAGTGTCCAGTGCTTTTGTGGAAAGACAATGACACGATTCACATAGAACAGAGCTGGAATCCCACAGAAAAGAGGAGGAACAGAAACGCTGGCATTTCCAAATGGTCAAGATTTACATATCTTGCTAATTTCAATTTTGAGCCATAAAACATCCTCAAAAGCATTCCCTTCAGAGACAGCCAGCTATTTTCTTTCAGTGGCTTTAAAACTCCTATGTAAGAAAATGCTAGCAGCATTTGTTTTAAATCATCTCCCCTTGTTTTGTCTGGGAGATCAGTTACAACGTGGATTTCAGACTGTGGATTCGCCTGGCAAAGGTACATCAACTCCTCCTTTGATTATTTTCTTCATTGGAGGAAATAAAACATTTGTTTCTCTGAACAGCAGGCACTGAATTTGCATCTCATTTGTTTACTATTCTAATGATCAAAACCAAGCACAGTGATCCTAAAGGTCAACGAGTGTCCAACCAGGGACACTGAAACTACAAGTTTTATTTACAACTTGTGGACCTGCCACTGAAATTCAATCATTCGTTCCAGTATCGTTGTGGAAAGCTTTTATTCTATGGGCGGAAAACCCTTCTAAACCAAACCCTTCTAATCTGCTCTAAGCGTGATCATTTGGGTAATAGGAAATAGATTTAGTTATAACAGCTGCTTCGGCTGTCAAGAACAGAGTGTGACAATGGGAGCAGAGGTGGCACAGGTCTGCTATGAAGTTCTCATTTCAAGGAACTGTGAGTCTGTGTTTGGACTGCAGGAGTGAGCTCCTAGAGACTCGGGGGAAGATTTCATTACCTGCAGTCAGAGAGGAAGAAGAGTAAGAGTGATTGAATTATTTTAATTACCTGCAGCAGCTTTTTCATTTGCAGCACAAATAAAATTGAATTTGAAACACACAGGAACAGGAACTATAGGCGTCTTTCTACAGAGCAGAGCACTACAGACCCCCATGTGGCAGTTCTACGTTGCTTATCAACGTAGGTTCATTGCCTGTATTTCCTCTAGAGGACGTTGATGGTAAATCATTAAATAGCATGTGAATTCCTGTCTGTTTACACATTTTTGCCACTGTACTACACAAAATGGGTAGTGTTTATCAGCATAAGCAATTATGATTTCTGGCAGAAAACGTGCTAGTTCAGGTTTCACCACTGTCGATATCCACAGCAGTTCTGTCCATAGTTCAAATGTTTAGGTGATTTTCAGAGTCTGAGAAGATGAACTTCACAGAGACGCGTTATTAAAAGAACAGTTTGTTTTCACGCCCCTTCACCTGACTGCTCTGGGGTCAGTGTGGAAGGTCAAGGCAAGATCATTGTGTGCCCAGCGGATCCTTTATATGCCGTGACACCAGTGGTCAACAAAGAGACCGCGTGCTCTCCCAGAATGGGTGGTGCTGTAACCTCGGAGGGAACACTCCATCAACCCTGCACTGCCGTACAGTAAATAAAAGAGCTTCAGACTGGGAACCTTTGAAAAGGGAGACCCAGATGGGTCTGTAGCCACTTTAATCAGACAGAGAAGTGGACAGGACCCACAAAGGCAGATTTCACGCAACACTTCACCTGTCGCCTGGAGTGTGATTGAAGTTGAACCTTTCACGCATTGGCCACACACACACACACACACACACACACACACACACACACACACACACACACATACACACAAACACGCACACACAAAAGACTCACGTATACAAACTCACAGATACCATCACCCCCCCCGCCACACATCAGCAGCAGAGCCTAGGGCTCCAGTCCTAACTGCACGCCAGGCCTCAGATCAGATCCACAGCCCTGCACTTGGTTCTGAAAATGTGCCTCAGGCGCACATCCATCTGTGTAAAGCGTCGATTCGGTTCTGCTCTGCTACAAGGCCGAGCTTTTATCTACAGATGGTGGCAGTGAGGAGGAATGTGACCTTTGACTGGGGCTCCTCACGTGGAACGGGGAGAACGGAGGAGGAACATGGAGCACAAACTGTTTGGGGTGGTGATTAGGACTTTTAATGTGATTGTTTTAATTTAGACAAGTTTGAGAGCAAAGGGCCTGCATGTGAAGCACAAGTCACCACAAGACAGAGGGAGAGAGAAGGAGAGGGAGGAATGGAGAGAATTCACCCATTAAATACTCCTTCAGAGCCTTTTGCGTTCATTACACTCGAGTGTGTCGAGTGTGTACCCACAGCAGATAGCCTAGCTGCCCATTACCGTAACACTGGGACAACAAACAAGCCTGCCATATTTCTACAGGCAGCCAGAGGTGAATGGTGCAGCCTCTGTTTTAAAATGTTTCCCATGTTCTTGCTTTGCTGAATGCATGTTTCGTCCCTAAGATACAATCCTGTCTCCGAGCCCTGCATAACACGGTCTGGGCAGAGAGAAGATGTTTTAACAGGTTCATTCAGTAGTAATCAGCACTGGTATATTTATATCAGTGTACAGTGCTACTTTGAACATCACCTCTTAATGGGCTCTTAATGAGCAGGGTTGCAAGTCACCGTCAGGCAGAAATGAAGCTGCCGACTGGGCCACCTGTCCTGGGTTCCATTACGGCTCTGCTCCCTGGCACTGGGGCGGCTGGGAAATCGGGCACTGTGCCTTTTATTTCTGCTCTGCTTTTTTCGTGAACGATGGCCACAAAGGCAGCGGGGGGCCGGTGGGGGATCCGGGGGCCCAGACCCGCCGGGCACGGACAACGATGGCTTTGTCGGGCGCTTTGAGATGTCGGCGTCTCATCTCTCCGGCTGGAGGGCTCGGCCCCCTGCCGTGGGACCCCCCACCGGCAGCCGGTCCGTCAGGGGCAGAAGGTGTTGCTCCCGCAGCCAGGATGGATGCATCCGTTGCTTCCGAGGAGACCTGGACGTCTTCAGCATGTTCTCGCTTCATCCTCCTCAAACTCAGGAGAAGCCAAGGGCCTTTGGAGAAGAGGTAAAGCTGGTCCTCGGGAGGTGGTTATATAAGGGGAGGAGAAGGTACCGATGTATTTTTAATGCCGGCCTGCCCTGTGCCGGGAAGGTTGGCCGAGGGGAGGGACTACAACCGGAGCCAGGAGCTCCAGGACGGCTGGGCAGTCTTTAGCAGGTCTGCCAAGCAGGTAATTCACCAGCATCAGCATGAATAAAAGATAACACCACGCTGCTGAGTTCTTTTATGACATTTTGGCCTTTTTCTCTTAAAGCGGAGACACTTTCGCAGTCACAGTCATACTGGGAGGATCACAGTCATACCTGTGTCATGCTATTGGGCTTCACACAGAAAGCTTGGGGTAACACGGGACAGTGGAATCTAGAATACACTTCTGCTGGCTGGGGAAGTTAAGCTTCAGGTCGAAAGTGTTTAATAAAAACATTCTGGTCACAGCCGAGCCCCAAAGGCTGCTTTGTGTCTACATCAGCGATTGGTTTTCAAAACAAACAAGCTCCTTTCTATTGTTGTTTTCGTTACACCGCCAATGTGTTTGCTTTTCATTTAGTCTGAAAGTGCGGACACCAGCTACAGAGCATGGAGGTTTGAACAAAGCGAGAAACCTCAGCTGCGTCAGAGGGAAATTTTGGATTCCGCAGGCAGACCTGTTCTTCTCTCGCTGGTGGTCATGGCCTACAAAATGGGAATGCTGCTCTGACAAATGAGGACAGTACATACTTGGCAAATCTCCTGCTCTGTAATAAGCACTATTGCAAAATGCCTATGGTTTGCATTCTGTATTCACACAATTCTGATCATATAGAGATAATATGTATAGTCTTATTATATTACTGTAATACATATGTTTCAGTTCACAAGTCTATGGGCAGTTAAGCAGGCATCTTCAACAGGAACTCTGGCCTCTGGACTGTGTTGTGGTGGCTGAGTTAGTGAGGGCTGGTTCGTTAGCTGTGCGTTCGTCCGTTAGCAGCCTGAGTTTATCAGGCCGTACACATGTCCTGAAACCCTATCAGGACAACGAGGAGACGGAAGCGGTTACCCCTCAACCAGACGTCAATCTGTCCCTTCCAGCTATGTGTGTGTTCATCATTCATGCCTGGAGTCCAATTCTGTAAACTTTATAGTACTAAACAAACTCACTTGTTATAATCCATTGTAACTATAAGAGTGAGGAATATTGACTGTTATTGTTTAGCTGATGTAGCACTCAAAAGAACTAAAAAAAAAAAGATGTATGACTATTACTGCTCCTGTCGTGTCCTTCAGCGGAGTAACACAAACTATGTTTAGTACTTTCTGATCTGTATAAATACAAAGCTAAGACAATAACTATTACACTTAAAGTAACCAGGACTGGACTGGACAATGAATACGTTCCTAAGAACAATCATTAGGCTAAACAATCCTCAGTACATATTGTGTACCACTATGCTCTAGATGTTATGAGGGCTATAACTGGATTTTCCTGATTTTATTTTATATACTTAAAAATGTTCCTTTGGGCTTCCAAGCTAAACAAAAATGGGGCGTGTGTGTGACATGCTGACTGATGTTAAGAGATTTTGGAACGCCGTGAGATTTCTAGAAAAGAGTTGGTGGCCTTTCATACTGTGCCTATCTTAGAAGGAAATCAAATGTTTAGTCAATGTGAGAGAGATAGATGAACCACATCCTCACACACTTTTCCATTAGTGTCTTTCTGCCACTGAAAGGTGCTGAAGAGCCACACTCACCTCCACGATGTCGGAGTTGGTTCTGCTCTCGTGGGGCTCGTTGTACTCTGTGTACTTCAGCAGGACCTTGTCCATGTCTGTGCTGGCGTACTGGAACAGCTTGTTGGAGCTGTTGAAGATGATGAGGGCGATCTCGCAGTCGCACAGCACGCTCAGCTCGTAGGCCTTCTTCATCAGGCCGAACTTCCTCTTCGTGAAGGTGACCTAGGAGACAAGGGGGAACAGAAGGACCCAAGCATTTGGTGAAACGCTAGTTTAGAAACCAGCAAGCAAGGTTATGAAAGGACAGGCATCCGAAAAAAGAATCGCACTTCTTTGCAACCTCCACGTGGCCCGCATCCCGTTCTGATTGAGACATCTTAACCTTGCAATCAAACGGTTTTCAGTGGAATGGTTTTAAAGGCTGAATCTGAAATCCCAAAGTCCTGAATCTGAAATCAGCTTCAGACATGCCGATTTCTGTCCATGCTCAGGGGATTCTCTTACTAGGAGGGAAATGTGCAGGGTCTTGCTTTCAGCCATTAATATGCAGTATATGGCTGACAGTGCGGCTGATAGCTGGAAATAAAGTGGAGGAAGGTTTCGGTAGCACTGGAGTAGGAGGTGTGTGTCAGCCTTCACCCTCTGAAACTGCCTGGGTTCTTATGTAATGAGGGAGAGACCTACTTCTGCATTGGGAATTCACTATGAATACATCGGGTGATATGGGAGAAATAAATAAGTGAAAACATCTGAGCAAATGATTTAAAGCGGAGAGTAAACAGGGCCTTTGAGCTGGTCTTACTCTAATCACCCTTGAGCACAATACCTAAGAAGGCTCGGTTCCTCCTCTAGACTCTAGAGAGACCTACCCTCCTGGGTCTAGTTAGGCCCACACCAGTCTCTCCCTGAGCCACTGGATAGAGGATCGGCTAGTGGGCCGTGCCAGTGGCTCCCTAGCCTGGGCGTTCAGGGTGGTTGGCGAGCCAGCACCCTGCGCTGACCCGCAGCTCTGGCGGTAACACGAGATAATCCCGTGTGTTGCTGCAGCCCGTGCAGCTGCCGTAGTAACTGGAGCTGCGCGGAGATGACCTAGCATCGGTCTCCGGGGAGACAAGCCGCTGCCTGGGCAAGGCGTCCCATCCAGCCAGCCTCGGGCGTTTATGGAGGCCTGGTTTGCAAGGGCCGGAGAGCAGGCCGGTTGGAGCGTGGCCGCGTGCTGTTTGACGTGTAGGATAAGGCGAGGTGGACGGCGGTACACGGGGGTGCGGTAATGTGCTTTGCTCACCCAGCAGCATGGCTCCGCACATGGTGAAACGAAGGAAGTGCCAAAGCTGAGGCTCAGAAAAGAGGTGCCTTGGGCTAAAAGGAGTGTGTGTGTGTGTGTGTGTGTGTGGGTGTGTGTGCTTGTGCGCGTGTGTCTGCGTGAGCATTCAAGTACAAGCGTGTGTCTCCGTGTGTTTCTCCGTGTGTGTCTCCGTGTGTGTGTGTGTGTGTGTGTGTGTGCTTGTGCGCATGTGTCTCCGTGTGTGTGTGTGTGTGTCTCCGTGTGTGTGCACGTGTGCATTTGCTTCTGCCAATTTCCCTGACCTACTAAGCTGAGCTGAGCAGATGAGCTGGCTTTGTTCAACTTTAATTGGACGCAGCTTGTGGTAGCCCTTATTTCGGAGGGTATAATGCAATATAATCCAATGAGCTATACAGTGTGTCTGAAAGCACACGGCCCCTGGGGGAGGTGCCAGTGGAGTGGGAGGAATGTCACATGTTCCACATTACAGGTGATTAAAGCGCTCAATTATGTCCTCCACACAACACAAATTATTTCTCATTTCTCCTCATTCAGTTTATGGGAATATAAGACGAATCATTACCTAAAGTATACACAAATGCAAAAAGAGAGAGTGATCGAAGCCAGACTTTTTTATTATTGTTACCCTCTGGAAGCAGTCGGGCAGTTTGGAAGTGACGGGGCAGTGTTTGGGGCAGTGTTTGGAAGTGACGGGGCAGTGTTTGGGGCAGTGTTTGGAAGTGACGGGGCAGTGTTTGGGGCAGTGTTTGGAAGTGACGGGGCAGTGTTTGGAAGTGACCACTGCACCACAGCACATTACATTTGAAAGACACAATCGCTAGAGGATTATAAACCCAAATGGCAGCTTAATCTGAGGGTATGTACAACTATATTGTGTGATTCACTTAATCTGAGGGTATGTACAACTATATTGGGTGATTCACTTAATCTGAGGGTATGTACAACTATATTGGGTGATTCACTTAATCTGAGGGTATGTACAACTATATTGGGTGATTCACTTGGGAATTAAAGCCCTTTTATATAGTAGCATAACTCACAGGGGACCTTAAGTAATTGGGCAAATTGACAAATAAAATTGTCTAATACTCTGGTCCAATACAGCTTGCAAATGTTTTGTAATGACTGAATGCCTGGGGTCTGTGGCTGATAGACCAGATGCTGGGTAACGGGGTGCTGTACAGAGCTGTAACGCTGCCAATTACCCCTCCTGGTCATTTCAGAGAATTTCTGCCTTCAGTCTGTAAGTGAAGCACTAAGTAAGGTCTGGCTCAGGTGACTGAGTTGGCCAAGAAAAAAAAATATTCCCTTTTATGGCCCTGTAACACTGAAACTTGCTTTAATAATTTGTTTTAGCCCATTGGCATGCTACAAGGAAAGTGTCAGTCACTGAGTTTTCAAGAACTTGCCTGGATCTGAATAGTTAAGATGTTTCTGTGCACTTTAAGATCCAGTGTGCTGTAGCTGTTGGCAGTCATTTCTTCACCAGTGGTCACTGAGGCAGTTCCACCAGCACCTGTTCCACCAGGTCCCTCACCCAAGGTCATTAGATCGTGAGCAGCTTATCATTTTCCACCCTACCCCCAACTCCATCACTCTGCAACATCTCACCTGGCCGTACTTCTGCTCCTCTGACCTCTACGGGTGTCCTTATGTACTTTTAAGGAAGAAGTAACTTCTCACCAATGGTTTGTAGACTGTCATGAATCCACTGTGGTAAACACAGAGGTGTTGAAACTGTACCCTTTCCATGGTCTTTGACACATTGTGTCTCAGCAGTAGCTTTTCTTCAGAACTGAAAGTGCTCCTTCTGTCTTCTACTCTACTATTATAGTGTCAGCCAGGTTGTTTGCTACAGATTCTTAACAATGTATCAGACAGTTGATTTATGTGGTTCGTTTTGCCAGCCGTATGATAGCATTTAGCATTTAGCATGCTTTAGCACTGATAACAGAAGTTAATGTTGCCTCTAGAATCAACTCTTAGACCTTCCGCTAGCTCTCTTGACCAAGACATAACGACGCAGTGATACGAAGCCCCGACAGGAAGCAACAGAGCAGCCACTGGTGCTCTTAAAGCGCCCTGGAAACGTCGGACAGTGGCCTTAGCTTCTGCATTTCACAGTGACTGTGCAATTTTCAGATTCAAAGTGCTGGAGTGTAGAGACAAATCCAACAAACCATCCAAAAATGACAAACACTGCCTCTGCGCTAACTGTCCTGTTCGATGGCTGGGGGACTCGCACGCAAGTCCAAAGATTACAGGTACCTCCGCGCGGGAGAGCCGAGGGGGGCGGTGCGGGGTGGGGGGTTGGGTGGGGTTTGGGGGGGGGGGCCGTGCTGGCCTGGGCTGTGGCATGGATGCAGGCCTGTGTACCTGGGCACCCTTGGGAGACGGCTAAGCTGCGCGCGGCCAGACGGCAGCCTGCACTGTTTGCCTCTTTATCCCCAGTCCCGGGGAGAGCAGCTCCCTCCCAGCTGTCATTAGTCTTGTTCTCTCCACGCTTGCTCTCGCCGCTAGCACACGGAGCCCTAGCAATGATAAACCAATCAGCACAGCCCAGCGTTTTGGTGCAAGTTTTTTTTTTTTTTTTCTGTGCGGAAAACACGCAATTGGAACAGGTCCGTGAGGGCGCCGCCTAGCCGGTAGGGCGCCGCCTAACTGATCGAAGAGGAAAAACAAGGGACAAGGAAAACACAACTGAGACTGAAACGTGACGATAGGGGGAAGAGGGAACAGGGTTCAGACCCGGGTTCAGACCCGGACCCGCCGGAGAGAGAGCAGGTACAGCCTGACTGGACTGAACTGCTCTGGTCTGGACTGGGCTAGGCTGAGTTAAGATGGGCTGGCAGAGCAGGGCTCGGGTAAGTAGGCTGGCCTAAGCGGAGCTGAACTGGGCTGAGCAGTGATATTGTTCTGCATGACTGCTAATCAGAAAACATGGGCCTGCTGACCCAGGCTGGTGCTTCATTTCAACTGCGCACACACACACACACACACACACACACACACACACACCGAATCGTTCATGCTGTAGATTACCAAAAGTATATCCTCTAAAGATGGACTGAAAAGAGGAAATCTGCATGACAACAGCGACATCAGTGAAGAAAAATAGCACACAGTACAAGAACAGGAACTGTTTTAATAAGAGCATAACATTGCTTATATTGCTGTGACCAGTTGCTTAACAATTGTTCTACCAATGCCAAGCAGCTGCTAGAGAAAATCTGCTAAAGCGATGTCTGCATGTAAGTAAGGCTTGCTAGGGGTGTAGGCCTGAGGGGTATACCCAATACGAGATGCCACAACTCGTGGGTGCGTGGGGAGGTAGTGGAAAACCACAGAGAAGTCTGACATTACGTGGAATAACACTGGGGTTGTGTTTTCCACTTGGTCGCCAAAGCACTTTGAGACACGCCCACCACACAAACAATGGTAGGACATGGTCTGGGGGAGGTTTGAGGAAGGTTATGATTGATTTCAAAATTTGCTTGTTCCAACAGTAAAGAGTTGGTTTTTTTATTATTATTATTTTTTCACGTGAATGGAGGATATATCCTATTATATGTGCTTTAGAAGATGCTTTGTAAAAATATGAAAAGAATATAGGCTGGTCTATTGACGTTTCAAAAGGTAGGAAGGTTTTTGGTCAATACAAAAAGACATGTTTGGAAGCTTCACTTGAAGTTAAAAGATATTGAGTACCTTGTAAAGAAGGAAAAAGTAAGACTATGACTCATGTACTGTACAGCAAACTTCTCTCTTGTTTTCTTCTAACTCCTCATCGTCTGTGATAAGGTCGCGCCGATGACCCGCGATGCCAGACATACAGTAATTATATTAGCATTTCTCATCTAATTGTATGCCAGGCATGAAAACGCTGACCTTTTCAAAACTCTTTTTTCCCTCCCCTCTGAGCTCCAAGCGAGCAGTTTCTGCTCAGACTGTCTGCGTCTCTCCGCGCCGTCGCCGCGGCCGACGCGGGGCCGCTCGGACAGCCAGCTGAAGGCTCCTAAAGGCTCCTGGTGGGGGTGGAGAAAGCGGGGGTGGAGGGCGGGAGGGGCGGAGCAGGGCGTGCGGGTAGCGCTGATGGCGGAAGAGTGTGAATTAGAGTGGCGGAGAAGGCTAAAAATAAAACCCACCTCATTCCCACGGAAGAGGAAATGGATAAAGTCGTGTGGGTGAGGTGTGAGGGTACTGCTTGTGTGTGCTGATGGCTTTTCATGATTCCCTTACTACAGAATATGCTGAGACACAAACAGAGGAGTGGCATGTCATGTGCGCAGAGGACTGTCCTGTCACGCGGTTTTTTTGGTGCGAGGCGCTATCTTTGCGTGTTTATCTGCGTGTTTATCTGTCTGTCGCGGTGCTTTGCTGTACGCCTGTGTCATCACGTGTGCGCACATTCATTCCGTGCAACTTTTGCTGCTGATGTGTACAGGCTGCGCCTGGAAAAAAAAACGTCACGGGCGAGCCTGCCAGTCAGGCGCTGTACGTCCAGCAGCCTGTAGGGCCTACGAGAGCACAGGTGACATGATGAACACGCCACGCCGCACTGATTTGGAGCACCGCAGGTGATGCCTGAGTGTGATATGTAATGGGGCTGGATGCAGGAGACACAGGGAGGGGGAGGGGAGTGGGTGGAAAGGCAAGGCAGCGGGTGGATCCATCACCAGAGCTACATGTCAGCTCCAATGATCTCTGTAATGAGCAGCGAGACTCTTTTGTGGTCCAGAGTGAAGCTACAGCATAGCGCAGCCAGAGGAGAGGCCGATGCACCTCCCCAGCAGAAGAGCCCTCTGGCCTGGAAGACAGACACGGGTCCCTCCCCTGCCGCCCAGCCGGCTGGCTCAGTTCCAGCAGGGCTGGGATCCGGTCTGCTAGGGGATGGAGTGGGGGAGGGTGGGGGCGGGGCCAGCTGGGCTAGGGTCAGGTGACCTTCGGTCCGAGCCTCTTCCGGGCCACATCCCTGTCACCACGGTGTGTCAACACTACCGCTGAAGAGAAGTGTGAGAAAATAACGCTGCTGCTATCAGAGATGTTTCACAAATGGAAATGTGAAGGCCACAAGCATTTGGAGGCAAGAAATTCATGACCACACATTGTATGATTAAATCATAATGGGCATCAGTCATATGGGTTTGTTCTGCCATTATAATGAATCATCAAGAACAACAGTCCATCAGCTGGGGAGGGTTGAGTTTGAATCATCTGTGTTCTTCACATCAGCCATAAATTACACACCAGCCACCTACACTATTACCCCTCACAAACCTATGACTGTAACATAATGTAATTACAGTAGAAATGAAACTGCCTTCATTTCAAATAATCCACATGATCTTAGATTACAGCGTGCAGTCTGGGGCTGTGTAAAGCGTCTGAGTGGCCAGTGCTCTCTGAAGCTAAGACTTTTTTCACCAAGCCTTCACTACACCATCATCTTCGTCGTCTTCGGTCGCTATCTGGCTTGTTTTCTCCCATTAAAGAATAATTATGTTAGTTCAAGAGCTTTTAGGAACTCAGACAGAAACAGAAAAGAGGGGATGTGAAAGAAAAAAAAAACTAGAAGAAGGTGGAGTTAAAGAGTGGAGAGAGAGAGAGAGAGAGAGAGAGAGAGAGAGAGAGAGAGAGAGAGTCAGAGAGAGAGAGAGAGAGAGAGAGAGATAGAGAGAGACAGAGAGAGACCACAC
>JAOYMR010000026.1:21358040-21369688 GCA_025802075.1 Tenebrosternarchus preto | reverse complement strand
ATTTTTTGTTTTTTGTTCCCTAAAACTGTAAAAAAATCATTTAATTTTTTTTAATTTTCCCCCCCCCCCCCCCCCCCCCACACACACACACACACACACACACCTTCTCCCCCTTGAGGGTCATGACTCTAGGAGTGTCGGAGGATCTGGGGTCAGGCCATACACACTCAATAAAACATGCTCTACCCTGTCTGTAATTACCACACACACATACACACGAACACACACACACACACACACATTCACAGAGTGCAAGCTCTCCTCTGGCTGCCAAAACCTTTACACACAGCCACCCCACTGTACTACAACCCTATCATTTTGCAGAGGGCCCTAATCCTTTTACAACATTAACCCTCCCTTTCTATCTCTGACTGCTGTGTACCTTATGAAACATGGTCTGGATCTGGGAAACAAAAAAAACCCAAAATAAAAAAACCTTCGCACTTGATGCACTTTTTTATCGGGCTGTTTAAATAAGCTAGGGTTTCACTACATGAAATCAATTCTCTTTCTTTCTGAGTGAGTGAACCAATAGATCATCGTGATTCTGTGCCTAAAGCTCTTATGGCAGTGTAAAAACAAGTGTGGAACTCAACATAACAAAGAACGTCACCGAAACCATTGTCTTCATCCGTAAAAGGTTCTTGTCTTTTGTCCTTCACAAGTGAAGGTGAGCGAGAGAGAGGAAAACAACATGACAGACATGTGCTGCCCAGATCTTCCTGCCCAGCTTCTCCCGCTTGAAGGCGGCGGGCATGAATGCGGGCACGGGGCGTGACGGAGGCGCTTCCTGTGGGCGGCCTGACCCACGGGCCCCCGCTGTCCCATACCGCAGGCCGTGGGCAGAGCGCAGGACACTCCTACATCCTGCTTCTCCACTTCCTGTTTTTCAGACCCCTACAGATGACCACTAACATGCAGTCAGACATGAGAGAGTGGGAGAGAGAGTGAGATAGGGGGAGAAAGAGAGAGAAAAAGAGAGAGAGAGAGAGAGAGAGAGAGAGAGAGAGAGAGAGAGAGAGAGACAAAGAGAGAAAGAGACTGAGAGGGGGAGAGGTGGGGGGGAGGTGGGGAGTGAGCAGGAGAGGAGTGAGAGGAAGAGAGAGAGAGAGAGAGAGAGAGAGAGAAAGGGTTGATGGGGAGTGTAGCATGCCTGTGGGACGAACCTCCACTCTGATCCTTCCCTATGTTATCTTCCTGCCTGTAAAATCGGAGACTAAACAACAACACAAGCCCCTCCCCAGTGTATTCTGTGCCTGGTTTTGTCAGCTTTTACAAGCAGGGCCATTTCGCAGGCTACCAGAGCCACTCCCAGCCAGGATGGCACTCATGTTCTGCTGTTTGACAAAAATGAAGAGACCAGAGGCCTTCCCTTATTTTGGCCGCTGCCGATAAGCAGGTGATACATGCCCTGGCTTCCGTAAGCAAGAATCAAAACGTGCGATCACAGCAAGCGATAACAAACGAGGACTTGTCTCGGCAGTCGGCTGCCGAGACAACACGACGGGCGGGCGAGCGTGTCCGTGCCCAACCCAGAGATCTGCAGCCACGAGCCGTCAGGCTGGGCCTGCCGCCGACGTTTCGTACGAGGCGAACGCGGAGGGAGGCGGAGACGGATCCCGACTGTAGAGCGCCTTTCCGAAGTGGGAATCGCGCGAGTGGGGATCGCGCGAGTCCGAACTGAAGCTCGCCTGTCTGACAGACGGAAGCGAACGCGCGGGAGGAAGAGGCAGCAGGATGTACCCACCGCTCGCCGTTTCGAACGAGCGCTAACTTTTGGAGAGCCAGACGGCCAGTCAGAAACGCTCTATTCCCATGCCGTGGCGGTGGACCAGTGGCTGAGTGCAGGAGAATGTCCCCTACACCAGTTACTGCTGGGAAATGACACCTGAAACCCACTGCCCTTAAAAACAGCAGTATAGCCACCAAACCGTTCTGGAAGAAAACTGAGCAGCCTAATTCCATGAGATCCCAGATTACGATATCAAGAAAAACCCACAGACCTGCTGTACCAGCTGCAGTGCGGAGACCTTGCCGTGACTTGCGAGTGCAACCTGTTATGCAAAGAGCATCAGTGATCCAGACCTTTACATCGCGTTTCATAATCTGTTCCTCCTAAGTTGATAAAGTGCGTGTGTTTATGTTACTACTTCAGCAATAACATGCCTTCCAACCCCCGTCCTCTCCGGTAACGCGGGTGGATCTGAACAGAGAGGCGGGGCGGGTGAGATGGAGGCAGGGAAGAGAACCAAAAGCTCTGTGGCTTTGCGGCTCTTCTGGGCCGTCGTGGACTGGCTCACGGCGTGGCAGGGCGTACAGAGCGGAGCTGAGCTTTTGCTCGTGTTTGTCTCGCTCCCCGCCGAACACTGGCTTCCCAAGCACATCACTTATCTGTCTCTCCCCAGCAGGCCCCAGCAAAACCCCCACTCCCAGCAGAGCTGCTGTTAATGTCTGCTGATGCTAATCTAACACCGACCCTATCCTCTCTTTCTCTCTCTCCCTCTCTCTCTCTCTCTCTCTCTCTCTCCCTCTCGTTCTTCCCTTCGTTAACTCTCTATCACTGTCCTCCCCCTTTCCTCATTCCCTTACCTGTTTCCAAGGCAACTAATGAGATATAATTAATAAGATCTACTGAAGGGGGGGTGTAGTAATGAGTGAGAAGAAGGATTCAAAAGAAGCATGTGAGCTGAGCCAGAACGCTACGCCTCTTCAGCACATACACCGCGTTAACCTGCTTCCTCGAACAAAAGCCGAACCTTCAACGCTAACAATCCGCAAACAACTTTCGAATGCATTCATCAAGAAATAATGGTCGACGCGCGTTCTGATGCGGGCAAAAAAAAGGGACGTGCCGGTGGAAACGGATCCGCTGAGATTTGATCTGCAGGTGTTTTGTATTTGCAGGGCACTTGAACCAATTCATTATGCTGCATGAGACTCACGCGCCTCGAAAGAATTCAGTGTCTCCTATTTCAGGAGTTCCATACTGAGCTCTAAAATCTTGCACAATCTAGAAAATCAAATCTTGAAAAAAAATTACATATATAAACAGAAAGACATTCATATATATATATACATATATGAACATATGAACGTCTTTCTGTTTATAGCCGCCAATGTGGTCCAAGGGGGCAGTCCGAAAGGTGCGTCACCATACAACAGAACCTCAGGACAACGATATTTGGCATCTGGGAGCCATGAGGTTCTTTAGAAGAAATATGTGGTCATGCTTCTTCTGTACGAGATGCTAGCTACGCTAGCTGTGCTAGCTTTTCCCCTGACTGGAGAAGGGTTCTGTTCTTGCACGGGTGGGCGTGAGGAAAAGGGGAAGGATGTGGTGTGATTTGAAATAGCACGGTTTCACTTCTCCAAAACGGCCAGAAATAGGAGCTGACAGCATATCTCCCCACAGCAGGATGTGTCTATTGAGGAGCAAATCCGAGATTTGTCTCGAACTTCTGGTTCCACATGGCAGCGTTCCTGTCCTCACCTGACGTTAGCGCTGAAGTGCGTCTGGTCCTTTCAACCCGTAGCACCACCCTGACAGCGATGCCCGGTCTCACACACATTCTAAAGCATCATTTGCATACCAGTCTAATGTCATACAAACATAATGATTTATCGAACTGAGGTGAAGCGCTGTGGTGATTTGGCCCGATTCACAGTTAGCGTCACTCTGACTTTCTACTCTGCCAAGACTATTGTCATGTGCTCAGTCTCTGTCACAGGTCTGCCAAAAGCGTGAATTTGTGTATCCTGTTTTGTGGGTAGAAGGTGTTCATGCGCATGTCATTGGTGTGCATGTGCAGATGTTCCTACAGTGTGTGTGTGTGTGTGTGTGTGTGTGTGTGTGTGTGCGTGTGTGTGCACACATGGGACCATGTGAGTGTGTATCTTCATGTGCACGTGTGCATGAGCCTGTGTGTACGTGCATGTGTGTGTGTGTGTGTGTGTGTGTGTGTGTGTGTGCGCGCTTGGACCTCATTTGGACCCTCTCACAGTTGTACAGCCTGAAGAGGCTACTACCTCTGCTGAGAAAGCAAGTAGCAAGCAGCTAATCTCTGCCTCCCTGCCTTCCTGCCTCCTGCCTCCCTGCCTCCCTGCCTCCAGCTCTTCACTGTCCACGTTGTGATGTCAGATCGCTGCAGGGTCACACAGCTTCCTATGCTGCTAGAGCAGAACCTTTGACCAGGGAGCAGTCAACCCCAGAGCAGGGGAGATAGACGCTTATCACCACACCCACTACGTCCAAGATGGAGAAGGTGTCTCTGCTCTTCAATAACCTGATGGCTGATGATCACTTATCACAAAGTCCACACACACTGCCACTAGTAGGGTGGAAGCATTCAGATGTGAGTGCACTTGTGAGTGAATGACGCTGAAAAGCAGGCATCTGCATTAAAAAGCGTAAGAAATATATCTGATCTGTTTGATCTTTTTTTCGAGTTTTAGCATTTTCAAACAATGTGATAGGATCAGCTGTGTCACAAATGCCCTGACTTCCCTTGTTCTTTTCTTGCTTATAAACATTTAACTAATCCAGATGGTAAATACTCTGAATAACTAACATTACCAGCTATAGGAAAACTCACAAATAAACACATAAAACATTAAGGTTTCAGAAGCAGGTATTAGAGAGGCTGAATACAGCAGAATGACAGAGAGAAAGACTGCTTCACAACAGACATCGCTACAATCAATCACAGAACAGAGCAAGGGCGTGAGCTGTGGAGGGAGCACTCCACAAGGTGACTTTGACTAGACGAGATGCCTCCGGGGCTGCGAGCTAAAAGCCATGGAGGAAAGTTCTGTGCTCTCCTGTGCTCTCCATCTCCTCGCACCTGGACTACACATAAGTCCCCTCCAGCCTGCTACCTTGGCTAGAGCACTTTTGTTCTGCCCAACACACTCCAACATACCTACACACTCCCTTCCTCGCAGGAAGAGGAAGTAATCACCTGAAAATCAAATGCTGTGGTAGGTGGAATGGTACGTGGAAAAGACGTGAGCTTGGTGGGGACTGGCTCAGTTGGGCTGTTTGGGTTTTTTTTTTTTTGGCTCGGGTTAAAATGCTGGGAGGCAGAAAACAAAAAGCAAAGACTCACAAGAGAGAGTCATGTCAGGGGTTACATACACCGGGATATTTCCCGTCTGGATGTGGTTCTCGCGTGACTCTTCGAATGCAGCTTCTTTAGGACTGCAGGACTCTGCGTGTGTGTGTGTGTGTGTGTGTGTGTGTGTGTGTGTGTGTATACACGCATATCCCTTCATATGTTTTGGATGTATGGCAATAAGGAAAGGACACAAGATTATAAAAGCTTGCAGTGGAAGGAGAGATGTGGCTCCACTAACACCCCCCCCCCCCCTCCACAGTCGTGTGCGGTACAGCCGTTGTAACATAATTACTGTTGGGACGCTCCTATTCCCAGTGATCCATTTGCGTCAGTCAGGTCTCCAAGCCGAGCCGATGAATGGATTCTCAGTTTCTCAAGGATAAAGCGATGACCCTCAGCAAACACTTAGATCCATTTCATGCGACAAGGCTGCCCTCCTGGTGGAATTTGGACCCATGCTAATTGTAGCACATTTGGGATTTTCTGATCAAAAGGGGAGAAAAAAAATATTTGGCACCCATTTAAGGTGGAGGTGGATTTTGGAAAGGCACTACACGATGCAGTGAGATATTTAGTGCACGTAAAACTTCTGTAAAAACTCTCACCTTCCAGGAGAGTCGAACACACCGGTGAAATGGCTGAACTGCACTGAAACTATCTGTGGAACCTGCGAAAGGGTGTGATTTTTGGAGTGGTAAGACAGCTACAATGATTGTGTCTGTTACTGTTAAATCAAAGTCGAAAAAGTAAGATATGGCTTAAGACTCATTTGGAGGTGTCTGACAACCCACCTTCAAAATCAACACGCTTGGCGTGTGATCATCACATCAGATCTACAGCAGCCTCCACCAAAGCTCATAACAACTCAATTAGGTGCTGCTGTGTGAAGAAAGATCTCTGGGCAAAGATCCTAAAGTAATTCACATCCAAAATTCATTATGTCTTGATGCCAAACTTGATGCAAGTGTATATATTTTTGACCATTCCATAGGATGAATATTTTAAGGGTATTTCAAACGGCCATCCTGTTATTTTTCTACACAGGTAATAGGTTAGGGAAAAAAAAAAAACCCACACACACACACACACACACATACACACAATAGGTTGAGGCCCAGTGATAAGCAGAATGTTCTGAACTCAGCCTCAGAGATCCAGTGCCACGGCTCTTTATGAAATTTTGTGGTCTTTTATGAAATTTGTCAATAAGTGAATCTTCCCTGCCTGAGGCAAATCATTGAAATGCTATACTTTAAATGAAGGTCTTACTGAAAGAAATCATTTCTTCTCCCACTCTCTCTCTCTCTTACACACACACACTCACTTGCTAACACACACACACTCACTCGCTAACACGCACACTCAAAATTCGATCACTGAGAGTCTGCATGAAAGCATTCTTCTGGACTTGCTGTGTGAAGTGAAGGCATATGTCCCTGGATCTTCTTGCAAAGTTGCCCTTTAGCACAGAGGGGTGGGTGAGTGGAGGGTGAGAGAGAGAGAGAGCGGGTGTCATCACCAGCTTTGCCCCGACAGCACCACCACTGAGCGCCAGCCCTGCCTGCCGAGCTCTTACCCCCCTAAGCGGGGCAGCCTAGGAGCTGGGGAGAGTGGCACAGGAGCTGGGGTGGAGTGGCACAGGAGCTGGGTGGAGTGGCACATGAGCTGGGGGGAGTGGCACAGGAGCTGGGGGGAGTGGCACAGGAGCCTTTTGATGTTTCCCACATCTTAGGTCTCATCTCCCAGCTCCCAGCTAGATTCCAGAATGTTAAAAACTCTGTGCATTACCACACATGTACAAACTAACACAAAAAATACAATCGTATTGAGATGACTTAGTTCTCAGAAGAGTTTTCAGATGAGGAACTGTACCACTGTAGTCAAAGAAGAGATATATTCACTCTGTTCAACCAACCAAGAAGACTCATACATCCCAAGTACACCCATATATGTTAGTGCTTCTATTTTTTATGGAAAAAGTTCCAAATGGCTTAGCATAAATATTTGATACTATGTTCTTCCCCTATGACATTTCAATCCTCTTCATAGTGGCATGTTCCACAATGCTACATTATATAAAAGGGTTATGCAATTCAGGCAGTGTGCATGTCTATGACTCACAAACGGGGGAAAGGTTGTGAACTAATAAGATTTTTTTATAGAAACACTGATAATCTCTTACCAGATGCATAGAGACAGTGTACTGGACAGGGAGAAAAAAACACCCTATCCAGTTGACAAATAAAACAGAAGAGCGATATATTTTCTGTTTAAAAAAGAAAAATATACAAAAAGTAAAATAAGAATTTAACCATTTTTCTTCGTCTTTTTCCCCCATTAGTCAAAATGACATAAGAGCATCCCAAGCCACACCCCCCTGGGTGTACTGGGGCAGCCCAAGCCACACACCCCTGGGTGTACTGGGGCAGTTGAAGAAAAGCCCAACTGGCCTTTACCCTGCAATTTCCTCAGGCCAAAAAACCAAAGCCCAGCCGCTCCTCTGGGCTCATTACAGGCTCCAAGGCTGAAGGGCTGCAGCTTATTAGGCGTTGCTGGGTCTTTAACATTTCTGGAGTGATGAAAGCACAGTGGTTTTTGCCAAATGAGAAACTGGAGGAGACTCAGGGAGGAGGCTGAGCGCCATGGCAACGTCCAGGATTCCAGCAGAGTGCGGCCTCGCCTCGGCTTTCCCTGTTTGAGACGGGGGGGGGGGGAGCCGCTGAGGAACCGGTTTCATTCTGCTCATCCATGTGAAGGCAGGAGCACAGCTCAGTGGACTTCCAGGAAGGCTCTTCTGTGGGCAGCTCACAGCATGAGGCTAAATCTGAGCATCTGTAAAAGGTTCTCCCGCTAAATAAACATCTTCATATTCATACTCTAAGCATTTATTTATTAGAAGAACCTTCATACAGTCCTTCTGTCGCCAAGTTGCGTTCCGCAGCCACCAATTAATTTACTGGGCGGTCGGTTCTGGCTGCTGCTGCGTAGATGTTCTTGGTTGGCAGATCACTCTCAATCCAGGAGCACGACGTGTGAAAGTTGCTGTATCACCGCTGAAGCTACGGACTCGTGTCCCAGTCTAACACCCACTACCAGTCCGTAACACTGCTGTGCTGAGACTGGGCTCGCAGTGGTTCTTCGGTCGAAAACCGAACGGCGATGAACAGCGAAGAGGGTGGCTGACATACAGAGTGCAGAACTGTGGTTTCAGTATGCAATTCGAGGCCCTGTGAGATAGGATGTACGTTATAATATAGACAGTGAGTACGTCCAGTCGGCGCCTAGTCTATGTTTCCAATAGAGCAACTGGTGAGAGGATCTTGTAGGGTAGAAACTATACTCTCCGGTGTGGTTTAGTATGTGGTTTCCATGGTCCCAGCGTATCTGAACAACAGCTAGTTGGACCAAAAACACACCGAATGCAATGAACAAAATGACCTTCATCTTCCGAAGACATGCCTCTGGGATTGTATGAGCGACTGAAGGCCAAGGGGAGAGTGGAGTGACAGATAAGGGCCCACAGAGAGCGAGAGAGAGAGAGAGAGAGAGAGAGAGAGAGAGAGAGAGAGAGAAAGAGAAACAGGGAAAGAAGAGGGATGTAGGGAGGGAGAGGGGGACAGGGAAAGAGAAAAAGAAAGAGAGACAGGGAGGAAGAGAGATGGACAGAGAGAGATGGGGCAGAGAGACACAGGGAGAGAGAGACAGATAGTGAGAGAGTGATGAGACAGAAAACAGAGAGAGAGAGAGAGAGAGAGAGAGACAGGTAAGAAGTGAGAGAGGCCTTGGCCAAGTACGACCAGAGAACGGCTGAGATACAACCTCACCGCTACCACCACCATCACCACCACCCACACAAACAAACCCGAGTCTACTGCTTCATCTGGATCAGCCCAGCTTGTCACGGAGGCAGAGAGAGAGAGACAGTCTGGGAAGGAGAAAGAAAGAGAGAAGAGAACGAGGGAGACAGAGAGAGAGGGGAGTGGATGGGGGGGGCTGACGAATACACTTGCAAAACTTGCCGAAAGAAGCGTAGACGAAGATCCTGAGTTACTGAGAACCTGATGACTAGAACAGTCTTCATAAATACTTTTGCCGTATCCCATATTCGACTTTCAATCATTTTCATAAAAAGGGAAAAAAAAAAAAAACTTTATAATTATATTAAGACTGGCTAGTCTTTAGTTTTAAAATAGCTTTTTCTCCACATCCACTGCCTGCATTTTTTAAACTGACCCCTTTTTTATGTAATTGAAGGCATTTCGGTGCAGGACTAAACACCACTGTTGAATACGCGTCTCATTGTTAAAGCCTGCTGCACACAGTGATTGTGTAATTGCTCTTTTCTCTTCCCCCAGAAGGAGCACGATCATGTTTTCCCTGGCTGGAAAGCGATCGGAGCCACAGAGAGGCTGATGTCATGTCCGTGAAGCCGATCCCTGCCTTCTCTTGTCCTTACAGGGCAGAGGTGAACCGGGCCACACCGGGCCCTCGATCTCCTGGCCCTCACTGCAGGTTCTCGGCGCCCTATCTGGGAGCAGATGCTCGAGCCGCAGCGCTCGGAAACCTAACAGGATCACGTGACCTTTAACGAGAGGAAACAACCCGCCTCTTCTCCGTGGAGTCTGGCCCAAAACGTCATGGCACAGATCAGAAAATGGCGAAACCGGCGGAAAAACAGACAGAAGACAGAAAGCGACGCGGACGAGCCAGTCAATAACGAATCACTGACGCCTTCAAATAAATTTGGAGGCTCTTCATCTTTCCACGCAGCTAAGATAAAGGCCCCTCCTGTTTACGTCCAACGCCAGCTTCCACGTGCGCGGGGCGCTATCAGCGCACTCCAGACAGTGGAGAAGATGAGACACGCTCTACGAAGCCCTAGCAAATCACTGGGGTCATCCATTACAGGAACTACATCTGCACAAATTGAGGGGATTAGGGTCATTCAGCTCCCTAGCAGTCAACAGTGACATAGTGTCTGTGCCAGTTAGCCCTTATCTGCAGGCTTCAGTGGCATCAGACATGTGTTTGGGGTTAGGGAGTGACAGCCTTCTCCAAAACACCATCATTTAGCTTCGTATATTATAAACAGCATTTATGCACTTCATAACAGAAGGCGTGTGGAAACTCAAAACATCCAGCGCTGAAGCATGAATTACTGCGTGTTTGTTCTTCTTCCCTCGGTTTGCGGTGCTGCCACTGCACTCCAGGCTAAAGCGAATGCAAACAGCGCTCTTACAGCATTTAGCAAGTAGCAAAAACCATCTGGAAAACGGCGTGTTCGTCCGGCGTGCAAAGCACTGCGTTCTCCATTCAGCACTGTGTCTTTAGCGCTCAGCGCGGGCCGTTCTCCTCCCCCCTGCCCCGGAGGCTAAGTCCGACACATCTTAGATCACTTCCTTTCCCCAGCTCCAGAACAGTGGGAACAGCCTCAATCCCACCACCTCCCCCCCACCCCCAGCAGGGCCGGAACGCCAGGAACCACGGCCCGGGGAAGACGCACACATGCCTGTCCCTCTTCCTGATCCCCATGTGCTGGAGCAGCTGCTGGAGCATCAGAGACACTTCCTCCAAGCATCAGAGGCTCCAGACTGGGACAAAAACCCACTGGCTACATTCTGTACCGTTTTAAACCAGGCTAAAGAATAAACGGTCCTTTTGTGTGTTTGTTCCCGTGGCTGTAACTATTGTAACAAATGGGACTGTTTTTGTTTTTTCTTTGGGGTAGAATAAAAGCGTCTTCAGCTCTGACAGCACGGCTGTGGAATTCCAGCCCAACTCGGTGGTTCCGAACTCTCACCTTCGTGTTCCTCGCTGCCGAGGTCTCCGGCGAACCGCGCGGCTGAATGACGTGTTTTCAGCTCCGGGTGGCGTCACTCAGACCGAGTGACGCCCGTGAGCTCAGAGCAGTCAGAGCGAGAGCTACAACCGTGTGATAAAATCTGACCCTGCCCACCGTTTCCCACCACAACAGTAGGTTCGTGAGAGGCCTTGTAGGTCATTCAAGCAGCATTAGTTGCTGTGGCGATAAGTAAGATCTAGTTGCCGTGTAACAAGTTTCTGCATTTGCGGTGGATTGGCTCCACCAAGCACTAGCAGCTGCTACGAACGAATGTTCAAAAGTGACTACGTAAAACATAAAAACGCAACACACACACAAAAAAGAACACCGAAAAAGGCATTTCCAGGAAAGACTTTCCAGGTTCCGATTCATACCGAAGCGTTCAGACCGGGCACCCGTACAGGCAGAGCCCTCTCTACCGTCACGTACCATGTGAGGTGCAGGTTTGACGGTGTTCAGCTCGGATATCCTGAACATGCAGCGCAATACGCAGCTGCGGTTGGAATCGACTGTAGCGGCGCCCACAGCGTAGGGGTAATGAGAGCTGGGGTGGGGGGTGGATGGTGGAGGTGGAGGTGGAGGTGGAGGGGGGGGGGGTGGGGGGCTGTAGAACACAGGTGAAGGCTGCAGGGGGGGGGGACATCCGGGGGCCCCGGTCAACCTCGGTCAGAAAGGATGCTGAGTCAAAGACA
>JAOYMR010000026.1:21329885-21345386 GCA_025802075.1 Tenebrosternarchus preto | reverse complement strand
CCCCCCCCCCCCCCCCCTCCCCCTCTCCCTCCTCCCGCCGCGCCCCGCCCCGCCCCCCCCCCCCCCCCCCGCCAGCCCTGCAGTTTCTCCAGCACTCTCACTAGATAAATGGTCCCTATCCTCTCCCTCGCGAGAGCCACTGGGTGACAGAGTGACAAATGGACCCGGAGTGCCCTGCCCAATGAGCAGAGATTATTGTCAGTCAATGTAAGGGGAGGCGGGATTAATGACCCAGACCCAGTGGCAAAGGCTAATCATGGGAGAAGAAGAACCCTGCAGGTAATCAAGATAAGACTCGGCAGGGCCCCTTTTCCGGTTCCACACGTGATATTAGCCGAGACAGATGCATCCGTGTGGAAACACATAATTGGTCAGAATTTACAATGTTATGAGAGTGCTCACCTTTGCGTCTCTTCAGTAGCTGTTTTTAATTAGGACAATCAAGAGATCATCAAATAGAAAAACGTGCAGCATGAAATAACTGCGCTAACTTGTAGCCGGGCTCACGGTCCCGGAAAGGTGACGGTGAAGTGCACGGCTGTGTGGCTCACACCCTCCTCGGGTGTTAGACGGAGGGCTTCTCTTCGTGCGAATCTCTTTTGTGTGCAAAAACGCGAGGAAGTGGACGACATTGCTCAAGGCCGTGAGGAGGGAGGAAAGCGCGCCATCTCTCATCCCGTGCGTGCAGCTTGGGGATATCCCACTGTGAACGACCCACTTACTCGCCATTTGTCCTAGCAAAAATCCTGCCGACTAGCAGTGCCCGTGCTCTAGCAAAGCGCTATTCTGGTGTCCAAATGAGCCTCATCAGCTGGTCGAATCACTGACTTTGTTGTATACAGAGTAAATGTGATGAGCACAATAGTTTGTGTTAAGGTTGCAGAAGTTGCACAGACCTCAATCTGTACACAGAGCGGCTGCTCAGTGAAAAAGTGGGGGTCGGTCGCTCTGCATTTATCAGGCAAAGGTGAGCTCACCCCTGTTTACAATGCGCATGTTTTCAAGACTGAAACTGGTGTTCATCCAGATATTTCCCAAATTACCACAGAATGGTAACTCTTTTTAGGGATAAGTAAACTTTTACGTGCTCCCTTGCCACCTTGAAAAGAAGACCTTTTTTTTCAGAGAATCCAGTTTACGGAAAAATAGCTCAGTCTTTTAACTCCATTTCTGTACACACTCGGCATTATCTTGCTGTCTCATTGATTCTGACACTGCAATGAATCTGCATCATGAATAGAGCCAGTTGGGTGCTTACTGCAGCTTTGATGTACTGCTTTGAATTTTCAAACTTTTCTTCTCAGCTAGATGTCATTTTGGGCCTGATTGAGCTGTGCAAGACGGCTTACGTCCAACGTAAATGATTTTCACTGCCAACATGCCGCAACCTCAAATGCTGGCTGGGATTGAAACACTAGAATAGATCTCACCGCCAAACAAAAGCCATTTATCACAAGTTTTGCACTTCATGAAACAGTGGAACCTCTGGAGAACAGACAACTCATGGCTTAACTGCTCTATGATCTTCTGTCTTCATATCACCACTTCCTTTAGAGAACATCTAAAAGAAACAGGCCTGCTTAAGAACCTGGGACCACTCTGGTTATACATCACGATTGTCAATATGAAATGAACAATAGTACATTTTACAAAAAAAAAAAAACCCAATGAAATAGTAAAAGATGAAGCCATGTAAAGACAGATACATTTACACACTTTTTTTTAATTTTATTTACTTTTGTATATAAACAAAATACACACCTACCCATCGTGAACAGGACATTTTCTTTGGTATGGTCTTGGCCAACGGGAATTGGCTCTGTTGTAATCTAGAACAAAATTTCCTCCAAAAGATTTGAAAATTTCTGAGTAATGTGTCAAAATAGTGCGGGATTTGCAAGGGTACTGTTCGCACCCATGTGACTTTCCCTCCGAGGGACACGAGGACGAGGACGTAAACAATGGCGCAGTCTGCCATCCAAAGCACACCATGAGTGGGGAGACTGGGGGATTAGGAGGACAAGCTCTGAGCTGGCAGCTGAGGGAGGATCAGCACAATCATACTGGGAGGAGGACAAACACCAACCGTTCTCCACTAGAAAACCGCCTTCTTTGTTATGGGTTTTTTTTTTCCGTTAGTTGAGACAGATTGGAAAGGAAGGAGAGGTGGAGTTTAAGCTTGGCCAGCGTTTGAAACAAAACTGCAAATAAAACTGCTCTTTAGATTTTATTCTACAGCAATCAAGGAAGGATCCAAGGATACTTTTACTGTTGTGAACGTGTGTAGCGTATTTGAAAGCGCCCTTTGTGTGGACCGAGTAATGAAACGAAAACATTTCCTCATGATGAGATGAAAATATGAAAACTGTGATTTTGTGGAACACAGATTTCCACAAAAAAAGAAAAAACCTTTTTTGAATGTATTTTTTATCACCAACACTAACTAAAGATAATTCAAAGTTTAAGTCACTAAGGCCAATATGGCAGATAAGGGTTAGCTGTACGAACAATAGAACGTGGAGGTACCCCACAAATATATTTTCACAAGACTGTATGTGTGTGTGTGTGTGAGTGAGTGTGTGCGTGGGGGGCTAGGGTGCATGCAGCTTACGCCCTTGTTTTACTGCTGGCAGTAGAGCTCACACAGAGCTTGGCAGTACTGGGGCTCCATCCCTGGCTATTGCCATGTTTTCAATCCGCCGAACCCATAAATGATAGTCAGTGGTATTCACAGCTGTCCACTCAGGCTCTGAGGGGGGCAGGGGAAGGGTGAGGGCAGGAGTGCCTGTCTGCCGCTACGCACTGAACCTCCCCGGCGCTGGGATGGCGCGAGTGACGTGAGCAGCCAGAACGGCGGAACGCTGCAGACACCTCTGTGGAGAGGAGCTTCCTCAGAGAGTCGCGCTAATGAAAATGATTAACCCATCTGCACTGTGAAATAAGACAAAACTGGAGCTCGTCACAGCAGAGGCTCGTGCGCAGTCCGTTACAGGCCCACTCTGTTACAGGCCCACTCCGTTACAGGCCCACCTGGAGCACCACAACTCCATCTACGGGACCTTTGACTCATGTGCCGTCTTGACCCCCAAAAGGTAAGGGTTAGCATTTCTCATCGCGCTGCAAAGACGTGCCTGTCCTCGCGTAGCTGGCCGGGGCAGGCCGAAACAGAGGCGTCTCGCTCTCTGCTCCTGGTTTTTAATAAAGCCATCTTGCTGTGTTTGGCCCGCGGCCCGGTTAATCTCTGGCCAGCCTTGTATTTATCCCCACGCCACGGTCTCTCCGTCGCTGCGCAGACTCCCGGCGCAGCAGAGGTATGGCCATCTCTGGCTAACATGGAGCTGTTAGTGCTGCTTCACTTTCAATTAGCCCTCACCCGAGCCAGACAGGGACCAGGAGCAGCCTGTTCTCAGCACCATCCTGGAAGGAGACGGGGAGCAAAGCAGAGGGGAAGGGAAAGGGATGTGGGGGGGTGGGGTGGAGGGATCTTGGTGTTAGAGCATCGTGTGGGGAAACACTGCCCGCCTCCACACACACCGGCATGCACCAGCAGACCATGCATGTAAAGCCATGTATAACTGAACCTCCTTGCCTCTGTGACAGACAACAGGAGTATCTTTGTCATTGCCCTGCTAGCAAAGTGTCTGTTTGGCAGGTAACACCACAATTTCCTGCTGTTCATTCACCTTCTGACAATGGATGCAAAGGTGGCGTAGATATTACGAGTGAGGAACAGATAAAGCCCACTGGTGGGTCTGGAGGCTTCTACTTCAGAGGAATAGACAAGGGGGATGGAAGAGGCCCAGGCAGGGTGAACGGAGGGAGGAAAGGAGTCGCTGCCTGTGGGTTGTTTACAGCAAAGCTCTGGAGTCAGGGGGGATTCGGCACGCATCACCCCTGCTGGCATGCAGCTCTCAGTGGGGAAGAGCCTAAGGTGGAGACTGGTAAACATGGCCACCATAACAGAGACCCGGCCTTCCCAGCAGACTACCGTCCTAAACTGTTGCAGTCATGTGATGGAGCGGATGGACAGCGTCTGTGACAGATCGCCTGATTTAAAGACCAGTAGATCTACTTAAATAGCGTAGGTTGCATGTTTGGGAAAATATATGAAAAGTATTTGGGGAATATTTCATAGAGAGAGAAAGAGATAGGGAACGAGAGAGAAAGGATTTGTTCTGATCAGGCACTGTACAAGTTTGGCCAGGGGTTCAGTGTAATCCAATATACATGATGCTTGCTTCAGCCGCCAAACCTAAACATCCAATTCTTCTCTTCCCAGTTCTACACTGTGTTTGGCTAAATGCAGCCAAGGAGTCTGGACAGAACTAGACAGTGCAAGCTCTCTGCTGCGAAGGATTTTCAGCCCCCTCTCTCTCTCCAGCAGCTGAACCTGAGATGCTCCTCTGTAACAAGCTCCTTGTGCTTGGCCCAGCTACAGAGGCCCAGTTTACAGGCGCAGTGGCCAAGTCTCCATTCTCTGCCACCTGCGAAACCCATATTGAGGCAACATGTGGTCAAAGAGTCGGCAAGAGGTGGAGATTTTGTTTCGTGCCTTTGAGGCCTGGGTCAAGGCATTCGTCTACAACGGTGATGAAACCTGCAACGGATTCACTACACTGTTCACCTTCTCTGCAGAACCGCACCGAGGGTCTGCAATCGCTACACACCACCGTGAGAAGCCTCCCTCCTGCACCAGTGTCATGTCTGCCACACGGCAGTAGCAGGACTGCTTTGACAGACAACTACCCACCGAGAGAATATTCCGGTAAGGTCAGAGGGTACAGCATGGTGTCAGGCCTGGACATAACCCCACCCCCAACCCCTCGCAGGTCGATCGGCTTCCGCTGGGGCTCCAAGCCCCATTGTTGTGAAGAGCAAGACGCCTGACTGCAGATCATTTTCAGTGGACGTCAGCCTGGCCAAAAACTCTCCCCACTCTACACAGTCCTCCCCCATATGTATCTCCCATCTGCCACTGATATCATCGTTTTTCCCCTTTTGTTCCCCCGGCCATTACAGCAAGCTCGTATAGCATCCAGGTTTAATTGATATACTCTACCAGCACCAGTGGATCCTGCTTTGTGCTGATAAAAAAGTGGCCTTGCTTTGCTTCTCTTCTGCACATCTGTACCTTGTGCACTTGTTTACAGTCATCATCGTAGATTTCCTTGGCAATTCAGCGTCCAAAGCAATTGTGGAACCCATGTGTTGTTGTGTGAGCTCCATCAGGAGACAAGGGAGGAGGACAAAAATAATGTAAAAAGGTGAAGAGAGCCCAGGAGAAAGCAGAACCACCCATAAACATATTTAAAACCCAAGACAAGGAGACATCACAGAGGACAATAGGGAGGACGCAGTAGAGGGCAACACCAGAGTACGTGCATGTTCACACTACTGCACGTGCTGGTGAGTGGCCAGGTGAGCACGGGTTGTCAACGGAGACAAACTGCAGCTCTTGGGGACGCCCCAGATCTGACAAATCCTCCCCCACCATCAGTCACCTCCTCCGGGCTCGGCGAGTCGGCTCGCGCCCCGCTCAGGGTCACGCCAACCGGCAGCCGCAAGCTGTTCATCTCCAGGTGTTCGTTAATGATCCCCGTCTCGATGGCGCACGCACGCCCCCCGCGCCCGAGCGCCCGTACCTCGCCGCACTAATTGCGAACGAGAGGACAGGTGGCACAAAATCCACTAATCCGCTGCTAAATGTCAAACGGTAAAGTGCTGACTCTCCGAGCCGCGTGCACCCACCTCGGCGCAGGCGCTGGCTCTCCGCCGTGCCGCCATCATGCAAATGTGCAGGTGGAGGAGACGCGCCGATGGACACTGTTTGAAGCGCGCGGAGACATTGCCGGCCCCGTGCGCGACGACAGGCATGGCAGAGCGGAGAGAAGCAGTGAAGGTAATTGCCGGTAAAAAAAAAAAAAAAAACCCAACAACAACAACAAAAAAAAAACCCCACCTATCATTAGCATATCGAGCTCATTAGCCTCCCACTTGCATAGACCCATGGGAAAAAAGAGACAACTGCATTATATCTTACCTGTGTTCTTTTATCCACGCCCACCCCATCCCTGCTTCCTGCTTCATCTCTCTTCTCCACCTTTGGATGCACAGAGTGGTCCGACCCCCAGCGCCAGACATCGCATTGCTCTTTGTAGCGTCACATGAGTAACTACCTCCACCACTTCGGTTCCCATTAAGCAGCTAAGCCGTATAGTCAATTATCCCGCCACAGGGAGGCAGAGGCCCGCACAAGGCCCCTGATAACGATACACTTTAGTGGCCGTGCAATGAGAGGGGAGGAGGAACTGTTTAAACCAGGCAATTTTTCAAAAGGAAAAGGCAAGGCAATGAGTTGGTCCATTGCTGCTAGTATTATATAAAGACCAGGGAATGCAGAACCATAATGGAGGACATTTAGGGTTATTATTATTACCCTGTCAGCTTTAGTCTCTGCTATGGCAGCAATCGCACACCTCGACTCTAAATCCCTAGGCATCACCATTACAGGCTGGATCATTCTATACAGAACTGTGATGATGACACATAAACTTCATGTTATTGGTGCTAGACCTACTGTTAGACTATGTTGTGCTAAATCAATTCAAGAAGAACTCACACAATGGGACAGCTGTTACAGGATAGATTCTGTATTGTTTAAATACACAGGAAAGCTTATTCTAGTGCTTATCCTGCAAGCCTGGATTTTAACTGTTGTACCCTTGCTCAGTATGACTACAAAGTGACTTCATATTATGTTTTACAGATAAATACTGAAGCTGGAAAGCTCCAGTTGTTGGCAATGCTAAAAGTGAAGTTCCCTATCTAGTCTTTCCTCAACAAAATCTTTCTGAATCACCACATTTGGACAGGAGGAGGTATTTTACGATTCTTTCACAGCAGAGGGAAGCTGTCCATCTGCAGAGAAGCCACAAAGGCACTTTTCATGTGGCTACCGTCGAGAACATTGCTGGTGTCTGAAGCTTTTCCATCCTCCACTTTTTCCTCATGTTGCACACGCACATCGCACTCTTTTGCAGATCAAAGTCCCCCCCCCCCCACCCCTTCTCCAGCTCGGGTGAATGACCAACAGCTACTGAGCCACATCGTTTCAGCAGACCTTCAGCGGAGCTTCCTCTGCTTCATACCGCAAGCATGTGCCCTCCACATGGCTGGCGGGGAACAAAACGCACACTGTAGTCAACCCTCGCTATTGTTTGAAGCGCGTTCAAAGGAAACGAAGGCCGCTTCGAAGAGGAAGAGACTATCAAACAAGCATGTCTCCCTGCAGTTCCCCGAGGAGAACAAAGACAAGGGAAAACAGTGTTCCGCAGGTTAATCTGACCCCCAAACGAAGAGATGACATGCGGAGTAGCAGACAGGAGTAGGGCAATTTTTGCAGGATATGTTTGAATAGGCTGGGATGATTAAATGCGTGCATTAGTGAGTGTGTGCATTTGTGTGTCTATGCACATGTTAATGAGCACTGAAAAAAGAGACGACCCTTTTTTTAATTCCAGTTCTCCAAAACTTGCTCCACTTTAGATTTGCTTACAGTTTCGGAAACTGCAGTGATGCCTTCCATAGAGGACGGGCCCTTAGGATGCTGTAGATCAGAGGTTTCCAACCCAGTCCTCAGGGACCCTCAGCCAGTCCACATATTTACTGTGTTACTGCTCCCAGCGGTCTCGGCCCAGTAATCAAGAACCCTGCAGCCCTTGATTACCTGGCAAAGGTGCACGAGTAGCTGTGGCAGAACAAGGACCAGCTCTGGCTGGGGCTCCCAGGGGACTGGACTGACAACCTCTGCTGTAGATTAGTAGTCACTATCCCAATTGGAGATGTACCTGCTTCCTGAGTTCAGCTCTAACGCTGATCTCACACACCTAATGAAGTTACTGAAGAGTTTCTGAAGCAATTTTGGATTAGGTGGAGCAGACTTGCATTTGAACTAAACTCTACAGTAAAGCAGATTTGGGAGGTCGGAGTGCTGTGGTACGGAGGGTGAGAACTGCTCTAGATGGTCCCGTCTGAAAATCACCCACTAAAATGGAGTGCGGTTTTATTCCAACCCATAAATGCTTGTTAGATTAAAGCAAAATCTGAAATGACACGAAGCATTATAACAACTGTGAGAAGCTCATCACCTAACGTTTTGAGAACATCTCCATAATGCTGTAACATGCTTGCATGCAAATGAGGTGAAAAGAGCGTGGGTGTTCACAGTGAAAAAACCACAGTCTAAATCAGTAGGGCTCCATCTGAATCAATAGGTCTACAGCAGAGCTGTGGAGATGAGACCTCGCTGGAGAACAGCTCTCCGCGCAAAGTTGGAGGTGTAAGGAGTCGAACTCTGGACATGACCCCACCGAGGTCCGCCCTCCAGGGGCTGATGTCACATGCGCAAACACCGCTTGTGCAGCTCATAAGATCGTCTCAGACCGAGAGCCCCACGGAGCTACAGCAGCCACATGTGACTCGCAGATACACAGGGGGGCGGCTGCACACGTGTTTTTCGGAGGAGAGGCAAGTCGCGTGCATTCGCACCTCTCCTAGGCAGCGCGGAAATTCACCAGGACGACTGCAGGCAGCATAATTCACATGACAACAGTTTTAGTAAATAGCAACATTAGGGGGTTATTTTGAGCCTCTCCTTCAGGCTTTTAGGGTCTTGTTTTGAAGTACCTGCTGACTCATCTCAACTTCTACACTTCCCCCCTTTTTTTCCAGCATGTTTTTCCCCATTTCTATTCTGTTTTTAGGATAAAAAGCCTCTCTAGGATGTACTTCATGTGTCTTGGTGATGTTGCTGGGGATGAGGTCTCTCTCAGAAACCACCCCAATCAATCAGGCACGTTTGCCCTTCTGCGGAGGGCGGAGCTTCTCCGAGCTCCTCCATCTCATGCTGCCCATACTCGTGCTCTCACCCATTTTCACACCGATCTTCTCGCTACGCCGCTAACGTGATGACTTACTAGGCTTCCCACCAGCTCCAATTCCCGCACACACACGCGCTCACATATCCTCCCACGCCTGCTCGCTGACGGCTGTGGCTCGTCTCCCTGATTTTTCCATTTCGTTAGCTGGTGAATCTCTGCCGTATGATTGGCATGCCATCAGCTAGCAGAGGCGCCAGGTGGGGACGGCTGATCCCAGATCTTCCTTCCAAAAAGGCCTCTGCCATAATAATCATCCTGGGAGGAGAAAACAGCTGTCCTGTCCCAAAAGCCCCCACGGAGAGAGAGAGAGAGAGAGAGAGAGACAGGGCTCGGTTACATTCCAAAGGCTCTTTGTTTGCACTAACAGAAGGTGAGGAGTGGCACATCCTCGGCGGTTTCGCACACACTTATCCGTCCCCGAGCTGCGAGGTGTGCTCAGGCATAGATGACGACTGCAGCTTCAGAGACGTGCTGGAGCAGCCCTGCAGTGCAACAACACAGGCAGGGTGACAGCACTCTTGGAGCTGCGCTTGTAGGCAGCTCTTTCAAGAATCTCACATTAACAGGGAGGGTGTCATCTGAAAGAAAGAAAGGAGAAAAAAAAACATGTTGCAAGAATGTAGAGTTCAGATAACCAAGGGTTTATATGTAACAAAACTATATAACGTATTACACATATTGTTTTTTGTTATTTTTGCATGGACAAACAACTTTGAATTCATTTTAGTATACTATATGAACACTTTGCAATCTATTGCACACACAAAGTCCTAAATGATTTAGTTTTCACGCCTCTTTGCTAGTATGGAGTATATATAATGTAAAACCACTACAATAGAGATATGACACTTGCTTTTAAAAAGGACAGATTTATACCAAACCGATTGACTGTATCTACGCATTTCCTACGCTGAATAAAATGAATTGGACAGCAAATCGGAGTTTGTTGTTTTTAACCCAAAAGAAATGTGTTCCTAGCCGTTTAGGAATAGCCAACGCTGAACGAGAGGAACAGAATGATGATACTGGCAGGATGAGGGCAAATATTGATCCGAGTTGTGGTGGTCCACACAGATTGCTGCTTCATACAGCACACATGGGCTTATGAAGCAGGCAAACACGACCCGCTGGTGCCTGTAAGCTTGGAGGGAATGGGTGGCTCATATGTCACTATGAGAAATTCTGGCCTGAGCATATAATGTCAACCTGTCTAGGGCATTTTCGCATTCTGGCGGCTGATGCCTGGCGGTGGTCAAAAGTTGCACTGCAACTTGTGTGTGGCTTGTCAAGGCTGGCTGTATGACACATTGAAACTGGACACTCATACGATGTTCCCTTGAACCATCATAGTAGTTTCCACAAAACATGGGACAAGCCTGTTCACTATAGTGTCAGAGTACTGCTTCAATACATCCCCCTAGCCTTAAAGGAGCAACAAAAATCACTCTTTTCCAAAGATTTTTCTTCACATGAAACGGTCATTAAACCGGCACCTAGTGGCTGGGATGTATCATAGCATCTATACTGAATCTATTTTAAACATGGCTGGTGACATGTTGTAGAACCCACCACTCTGTGGAGTAAATACTGGTACATTTAAGGACTACAAATCTGATTCATCATCTCATGTAAGCTGCACAAAAAATAAAAATAAATAATCACTTTAATAAACATTGCTTGCTAGTTTCTGGTGCTAAAAATACTAGTCCTTTAAATAAGAGACAGTATTATCTAGATGTGTTACACCTTCCTATTTTAGGGTGAGGGTAAACGTTACAGACACTGGTTCCTTCTTTTTTTTCTGGTAACGAGTAAAGCACAGAGGTGTGATGAAGCAAGTGCTCCTTACTGGTACCAGTTGGACTTATTTCTGGTCTTCATCTACTGGCTCTGTTCCAGTGCAATAGTCTGAGCAGTTAGGACTGGGGATCAACAGGGTCAGGCCCTTCTGAGACAGATACCCCATCACCACAACCTCCTCTCACCTCTCCTTCTCTCCTCCTGATTCCCCATAGCCCACAGCAGGAAGGGGACGGCTGGCAGTGGGCGGGGCATGTAGAGGCATGAAGCCATGGAGACGGGGCAAGCTCATCTTTCCAGGAAGCACCCTGTAGTTTTTTTTTTTCATTTTCTTTTCTTTTCGTGAAGGGAAGAAAAAACAATATCCAAAAAAAAAAAAAAAAAACCCACAAAAAAAACAAGGAGAATGTGAAGGTCGCTTAAAGAGCGGCAGGCTGGTGCTGGAGGGGAGTCGGGGGAGAGTGGGCACAGGGAGCCCGAGCGCAAGTGCGCGGGGCTGGGGACGGCGCGTGGGGCGCTCTCCCTGGCGAGCCTCATCAATCTCCCCACGTCCGCAGAGAGCCTCGCCTGACCCACATTGCAGCCCCCTGCGGCGGGGGGAGGGGGGCTCCTTTCTTCCATTATTGATACCCCACATCCCACGACCCCCTGCTCACCCCCAGCAACACGACAGAGAAGCAGCAAAGGTCAGAGAATCCCGTGCAGGCGTTTAGTGTGGCAGCCGATGACGAGAGAAAGACGCTCCCTCACTGACGAGACGTGGTAACATACATCTTATTATGCACTATTTGATCAGTTTGGCAAATCAAAACTACAAACCCTAATAGGTGGTACAATGCAAGTTTAAGCTAATTGATTCTGGGAAATGTTAAATGAGCAAAGGCTTGTGAAGGAAGTGATCAAAGTCCTTCCGTTTAATACAAGTGCGGTTACTTCAAACATACAGGTTGTAGCGTAGGTGTACACCCGTATTCAAAAGCACTTGAAAGCACTTTATTCACCAGACCTGGCTCTGGTGTGATAGTCAGAGGAACACGGCAGGATCCACATGGGTAACCAATTAACCCGGGCTTTCAGGAATGCGCTATTGCCTTGGTAACATCACGCAGATGTAACCGTGCTTCACGCTCGGCATATAGGAGGTCTACATCTCACCTCTCCCTCGGATCCTGTCGCACACATCGGGTGTGAAATTGGAGCGGCTGCCTGAGCCGCTCGTGGAAGATAAGCGGGTGGAAAATAATGGGTCTTTATTCCTCTCTTCCCACCTCACAGTAACCTGGCACCGCTCCACATCTTCAGGAAAACAAACTGGGCTCGACGAGGCTCTTTGCCATGTTGGTGATGGACTTTCTTTCAATGCGCCGTTAGACAATAAACTGTGAATTCCTGAAGGCTGAGTGGGTCATCACGCCAGGCTGCCATGTGCCTGTGGTTGCCAGCACGCAGGAGAACCAGGGTGCACCCAGGACAGGGGACCCAGCTGGCCTTTTCCCGCAGGCCTGCCTCTGCAGGGGCTCATGGGAACGACTGGAAAAGCACTAAGCACTCTGCACTCCGCACCTTTTTTAGCGAAAACCTCTGCTTAGCAAAACACTCAGCACTTGCTGATGACAAGAACACATTCACAACCTTTCAGCCCCTGGCTAGCATGTCGCAGCAGTGATTACAAAGGCATTTACATAGAGGAAGCAAATAAAAATGAACAATAACACCTTGAAAACGGCCCGTAATCTTTGGTTTTGACACAGAATGAGTGAGGGAATTAGAAGCTTTGCTCTTGAAACAATGGACCAATTGTTCTCTGCTTATACTCCAAAATGTAGGCCATGGTTTTAGGAGATAAACGGCACTACAAGCTACGCAAAATGTGGGCATTGCCGAGTGCTCAAACATAAAAGCACTGCGAACTCTTGACGTGCGAATGGTATGCAGATTCTTCATGGTGGAACCCAGCGGTGTCAGCCATCACAGTGCTTACACCAAGCACCTTTCACTTGGTGATGGCCCCCTGGATAAGGTGCCGTTTCAGTTTCATTTTCTCACCCGCTTCATCACTTGCACAAACCACCCTGATTAAACCACTAGGGCATATTTGCACACACGGGCCGCTGGTAGAGCCCTCTTTATCAGAATGAAGGCAGCTGTAAGGACATTAGCATACATGCTGTGAGACAGACTAAGCCATCTTTGTGTTGAAGTGTTAAACCACTTATACTGTTTACACTCAGAGCACCGCCTTCTCCCTGGTCTGGAGAGAATGAGGAGAGGATGGAGACACAGAAGAGGCCGCTAAAACTTACGGGCACCCGGAGCTCGGTGCGCCATCTAGCAGAGAAACACTTTTATTTTTTACATATTCATTTAGCACTTTTTGTTGAAGTCCTGTCTGTTTAAGTAGCCATGCTGTTGTTAAATGAAGATATTTGTCTGGATTGCTACACAAAATGAACACGTGGTGCATGTACCTTGCACACAAGTGGAGCATCAGCTACAGACGACTCTGTACAACCACCAGAGACAAACGTGGAAAATGGAAGCTTCACTTGGCAGATTCCTCAAGTGCTTCATTCATGTGCGGTTTTATCAGCCTTTATTTAAAAGGACAGTGTAAATAAACTTGAACACACGACATATGATTTTGTTTTTTAAAATAGATCTATGACAACACATGACAACACAAGTGAACAACACATGTATACAATATACAACTGTCACCCAGTTGGTCCAAGGATACCCACACTGCCAGCTGCTCTGATACCAGGGGGTCACGAGGGGCCCTCTGCATTCAAGTGTATATTACATTTGAGTTACATTACAATTTTTACACAATTTTTAAAAGAGTAGCAAGTAATTTTTCCAAGGATTCTTATTCACGTCATGAAACAGGTATAATACTGATACATAGTGACCTGGATTTTTTAAATGGCCTCCACGTGGGAGACCAGCTCTATGGATCATAAAACTGGTTCACTACAAATGACTCATTTAAATAAATACTGTCTGCTACTTTTTAGTGGTGAATATGAAATATTGCTCCTTTAAACATGTGTTGCCTGGTGTTGGAATCACTTTTGGTGAAATGCAACCACACTTTAGATCGTTTAGCCTCAAGAATTGTAACTTTGTACTAGCAACTAGCTAACAGCAGGTGCCTTCTATCATCAGTGTGGGATGTTAACTACATACAGTAACACAGTAATGTTAATGCTTCTGTTGCCTGAAGCACCTGAAGGCAAATATTTCAATCCAATCAAATTTGGAGTGCAAATTTTGCTTCTTTAGTTTAGCACAAAAGCTGCTAACTGCTAATATTGCTAACAGTCACTGGACATTAATAGAATTCCAAATACTTGCCCAACCTTCTCTCAACCTGGACCAACTGCACTGATGCTTTCTTAAAGGTTTCACAGTCTGTGTGCTTTACAAAGTAGCATGACTCACCGCAAAGAATAAAACCCGCCACTCGATACTGTTTGAGCAGACCGAGTTGCTCAAGTTGGTGCACCTGCAACTTATTTACAAAGGCTATCAATACTGTTCACTTCCAGTGTGTGTCAACAATGTTTTGTTTTGATCAGCTTTTGTTCTAAACTAAATAAGCAACATGTGGACTTGGCTGATCGATTTTCTGCATTGTCTTATATGTGAAGATGAACAACCCTTTCTCTCGTTTCATCTGTGCATTAGTTAATCTCTGCTCATGTTGATAGATGGATACTGGGAAATATTGGGAGTTTAGCATATGTGTTGTCTGTGGTAGTCAACGCCTGCCACTTTACTGAGCTTTTTGCTATGGTATCTTTAATGCTGTAAGACAGCGGTTATATCTAAGAACTGCAACCTTGTGCACTGTATTTAATGCATGTTGCTGCCAGTTATGGATGTTCACCCATGTCAGGTCATCAAACATCAAAACGGCATAGTTAAGAGACCGTGAAAATCCTCAGCCATTCAAGTAAACGGGACGAGCAGACTTGTGGGAGAGCGAGAAGGCTTCCGAAATACAAGCGTCGAGAGTCATGCCAGCACCCAAAGTACTTTCAAAGAACGAATTCTCACCTTCAATATATCGTATATCAAAACAACGTAGCAAAATTAAATTCACTAGGATAGCGATAAAACCCCTCTCCTTGACAAGCAAATAAGTTTTTCTGATTCAAAACACTGGACTAAAAAAAAGAAGAGGTATGTCCTCAAAAGGTATGCGTCTCATGAATCAAGTTCTTGAAGTGGTTTTACCCATGAAGGTGGCTGTCAACCCTCATCGTTTAATCCCCCAGCCATGACTGTGGTCCTGAATGCCACAGGCGAGAGAGGAACTGCTGAGAACAACCGTCAAGATACAAAAGCTCTCAGCGTTACTTTGCTGTTTCTTAATACTGGCAAAACATGAAAATGAAAGATGACTGTGTAAACATGGCCCAAGATTGTTTAAACTATCAAACGAGTTTTAAAAATGTTTACATTCAGTCCTAACATCTTCATGGTGGTGTAACACTACTTGATTTACATAGTATTTCAGCATTATTGTTTTATTAATCAGCTAAGAAAGTTCAATCTCATTCCATATTAAGATGTTGTTAAAAATATATGTAAATAAATGCATCATCAGCATCAATTCAACAGAGAAATTATATTTAAAAAAATAGATCCACAGATCTCTCCTTAACCTTTCTACTGGTTATTGGTTATGGGGTGCAGTATTTGATTAGATTTTTTTTTTTTTTTTTTGGGGGGGGGGGCTTGTTTTTTTTTTACT
>JAOYMR010000026.1:21298944-21315544 GCA_025802075.1 Tenebrosternarchus preto | reverse complement strand
TACCACACCTCATAGCAACCACTATGAGATACCACACCTCATAGCAACCACTATGAGATACCACACCTCATAGCAACCACTATGAGATACCACACCTCATAGCAACGCAGCCTCTGCAGTATCTCAACTCCACGAGACATTATGCGCGTATACGTCCAGCCCACAGTGAAACAGCGCAGGAACGCTGGTAGCTCCTCCTGACAGCTGCGCAAACACACACACACACACACACACACACACACACACACACACGAACCTCCTCCATCATGCCACCAAGCGAACGGCAAGAATACCACATTTCAGGCAAGCTTGCAGTTCCGACCTTAAATCATGAGATAGCTTAAGGTCTTGCCAAGTGTCCTTCGCAGAGGTATAGAGGCCCAGAGCTTCCTCCCAGTGGCCAGTGTGCATTTCTGTGATCACCTCCTGAAGTGTTCTCATGGCAGTCTCGTATCTGCCCAGAAGAATATGAGACCCGTCTGTCACAGCACCACCTGGTGGTACCATCTCACATCCTTACAGGAAAAATTATAATTCTTTGTGGTGGGAAAAATGGCACATTACCTGATTAGGTCATCTCTATCCTGAAAGACTCTGGCACAGCGCAACACAGTGTAAGCTGGGAAAGCCACACGTCCAGAGTTGACCAGCAGAATGGTGTACAGCTGACCTTGCCCCCCCGCGGCCATCTCTTCTTCCTCCAGAGTGTCCGTGAGGGAGAAGAGCAGGAGGACGCGGGAGAACACGGCACGCGGCCCCCGGCACAGACGCACACAGGAGCCTGCCAGCCGCTTAGCCCTGTGAGACATGTACAACTACTTCGTGATCCAAGAAGGTCTCATCATCTGATAAAACACTATTAAGGGTCAAGCTTTAGTAACACCAGAACTCTCTCATTTATGCTCACTAACCAATGCACAAAAAGCAAACCTCTTCAGAATGACTGCAGCCGTGTTGTTTCGGCCAGGAGCAAGAGCAAAGAGCGATCGCTGTCTGGCCAGGCGGAGAAGGCCTTCCACCAGCTGCTGCTTCTGGGTGCTGCTGCCTGGACCTCCTAGGTGAAAAGTCTTGGCCAAATTTCTGAGCTCGGGAGCAGGCAGAAGGTCCAGGGCATCCTGGATGTCCTCGAGATCTGACTCTATAAATATGTTAAAATTAATTTCCATAAGAAATTCTTTATTAAGCCCTAAAACCCCAAGCTCTTTAAAGCCAGTGAAATTCAACATTTGCATACCAACCTGTCTGTAGGAAGCCACTGCAGACAAGCTCTTGTATGACAGGTTTGAGGTCTGAGCTGATCTCGGCATAATCAAGCTTGCTCAACTGCAGCCATCTCAGTTTCCTCTGGAACAGACGCACATAGAGCATCTGCCCAGACACTGAGGAGCAGGGAGAATGTGATGAGTTTTAACTTTTTGGTTAACTACACATATACAGAATTGTAAACTTTTGGGTTAACTACACATATACAGAACTGTAAAGTTTTTTGGTTAACTACACATATACAGAACTGTAAAGCCTGTAAAGTTTTGTTTTTTTGTAAAGTTATATTTATTTAGTGCATACTGCAAACATGCAGAACTGGCCCTTAGTTCTTCTTAGATACTTGCTCATTGGAAAGCGTCTTTACAAGCTATACATTATGATTAATCATCTCTACCCGAGAGCTGTTTGAAACTGTAGATGGTTGAGAGGTCCTCTTCATTAAAGAGCACTCTATCATCTTCGTTCTCCAGTACTGCTCCCAGGACAGTCAAGAAGTTCTTAAGATAGTACGGTTGCCTGGATGGAGCCTGATCCACAGGACCATCATTAGCATTCAGTGGGAGTGCTTTCCTCCTGCCTGCTGCCGTGACCTGGTTCCTTTCTACACTGTCGTGTTCAGATTTGCTGCCTTCAACTTGCAGGGACTGAGCAGTGCTGGCATCACTTTGAGAAGCACTAACATGTGGTGTCTGACTTTGGCTAAATATAGGAAATGATTTGTTTTCACTGTTTGCTGCAATTTTGCTCTTCTTCTGCACGACCGGAGTGGCACATGAATCAGGATATTCTTCTGTCTTTCTCTTCATTAATCTGAATGAAGTAGTTGATTCCACTGACTGAAGAGCCTCAGATTCCAGTGCTTCTACTTTTTGTGGAATCTCTGCACATTGCTCAGTGTTTTCCACCTGAGGTAGATTTACAGTTGCCAGTCTAGAAGTGCAAGCTCGAGCTGAACCCACGACTACGGGTTCAGACTGAACACTTACATTGTCATCACAGTTTTCTTTCTGTGAACTACTTGGCTCACAATCACCTGACATTTGGATGCCATCGACTTTTGCAATCTCTGAAAATTTCAGCACTCTTTTGGAGAGTTTTGAAGACAAACTCCCGAGACTGACCTCCTTTACCACTTTAGCTTGGCCATTTTTATTAGGTGACTCGTGCTTCTCAAAACAATTCTTTTTAAAATATGGGCTTGTTTTTGCATGTTGGGTTCTTCCATCTATGTCCGAGTCTTTCTCCTCATCTAGACGCTTCTTTGGAAGTGCATCGTCCTGTTTATTGTGGTCGTCTACTGAAGTCTCTCTGTCATTTTCCCCAGCAAAATTCTGACACCGAGAGTCGATGTGTTCATTGATCTTGAAACGTGGGATGAGTTTGCCACATAATGGACAGGCCAGTTTGGCTGGTGGTGCGTTCTTGAAAAACGAAGTAATAGAAAGTCCCGTTTGCTTAATATTGGTCTTGTTTTTCGAACTGCCTCTCTGCCCATCATTTTTTGCCAGTGAAAGTCTCCTGAGGGGGCGACCTTGATCTTTGGATTGGCTTCTTCTACCAGCCCTGGAATCCATGGCTATTTCACACAGCTTGGGAGGCAAAAACAAAGTATGAAGAACAAATGTTACATGATACCAACTTTAGAGCATGGTTTCTGAAATCTATGAAAACAGATTTGGTCAGTTAGCATACACTCAGGTGTAATCGTTGTGCCAGCAGTTTGCAACTTTTTTTGTTCAAATCTTTCATACTTCAATTTTAATCAAATTGTCATTCCTTAGGTAAATTTATGGTGATGATCAGAAGGTCCCATTACCATATTATTTAAAAGTTGTTTGGTACAGAAGTATAGTCCTAATTAACAAAACTGCATTAACCTAATTAAATAAACAAATAATAAATATTCATTATATTTGATGGGCTACACTGCCCTGCAAGCGAGATTCATGCATTACCTGCCATCCTGAACTCAGGACACGTTTGTAAACTCAATTCTACACTGAAGAGGAGCAGAGTGTCGTAATAAATACAAAATAATAACATCATTACAATTATTTCTTTTATCAACATCATACTAACACGTATAAGGCAACACCGGAGTGAATATCAGAAAACCTAAGAAGTCCGTTACACTTAACAAAGCCATAGCTGTTTGCTGATCATACAGAACCTTGCATGTAAAAGTTATCTATTTTTACTTGGTTGAACCAGAGCAGGAAAAACGATTTAACTGTGTAGGGGAGCATGTTCCTGGCACTTGGAATGCCAACAGCCAAGTTCATCGTTGGTACAGAATAAATTCTGGTTCTCTTTTCAGTCATAAACTATTAGATAAATGAAGAACATGTGTCACTAACCAGTGTATCACACAGAGGGCGGTAAGTACAAACATATGCCGACACTGTTGCAACATTTCTACTAAAAGTACTGTAATTATGGTTTAAAGTCTATAAATGTTGGTACTTTTATATTAACTGAGAACTGCCAAAAAGAGGAGCATAGTACGTTGATAAATGCCCATACAGGACAACCTGAAATGAACACACTATCTTTGGGCTACTCAGAAAAAAGGCAAGTAAATAGACTACCATGATCATTCACAGCATTCTTTCCCCACAGGTCTTATGGCACAAACTACACACACTAGTGATTTAGTCCTTCAGGCCTTCTGAGCCTTTGCTGTTGCCATACATCATCCTCCTGGACACGGACCGTAACTCCATGGTTTTCTGTGCTTCTGTTTGATGCAATGTTTGAACATTTGTCAGTGTTGAATGTGTGACCATCTAAGAGCAGAATGTGTGGACAAAGGTCATCTTTAGGAAGCTCCAACATAAGCTGGTCTCCTCCAGTCCAGGAAGAGGTCAGGGTTCACCGGTTCACCCTCTGACACTTATCATGGTGCTTAAAGCCAAAGGCAGCCATTCTGCTGTTTCTTTTTAAAAAAAACTATTTGCAATGGGCCATAACCACTGCACTCAGACTGTCAGGAAAATTAGTAAAACAGATCCGTACTTCTCAAACCACAGTCTCACCACATCAGGTTTCGAGCAGGCTGCCCTGGCAGCAGAAAACACTTCTGTCTTCCTAAAACTGAGGCCTGGTTTTCTCTTTACGAAGCCCTCAAACCATTAGTGACCTGCCCTTTTCTTGGTTTCAGGGGGAGGGGGATCACTGATTTTATTTGCTTTAGCAAAATGGAAAGCCAGATTTTGAACCTCAAGTTTGGTAATCCGAAACTTTCCCCTTGCCTGATTCCAAATAAACTCGGCTAACATGGGCTCAGGTTTTCCCGATGGCGTGCTCGTGACCCTTAACAATACCTTTTACTCAACGCTGCAGCGACCTGGGTACATTCCGCGCACGCGCTAAAGATCCTATTAGTGACAGGTGTCCCACTTCCACTTTGTCCCTGTACTGACCGACTGCCTCCGGTGAACGAGCGCTGTCTTTTCTCTCCACTCTGTTGCCGGAGTGGAGGTCTCTCCTCTCTCGTTGTATTCCAGCAGTGATTGCTCGATCTTAGACTCGGAGCAGTTAAAACGGAACAATCAGATGTACAAGACGGTGAAGATGCGCAGACACGCCTTACAACATAAATTAAAGAACATCAAGATTAACTATGCGCATTTTAGCTCGTATTTTTATATGCAGATTCAACACACCCTTATACTGTTAACAGTAGAAGTACAATGTTTTTTTTTCCCAGTAGGTTGTTTCCTTTCTCTCAGTATATACCGAGCTATTCAGTCTAACTAGTTAAAATATAGCTAGGTGGAATATTCCACAAAAAAATATTTTTTATAAGAAACACATCAAAATTAGGCTAGCTGCACCATGCTCCACTTCATGTGTTTTTAACTAGAAAGCTAAAAACAGCTGGATGACGTTTAGAAGTGTAGTTAGCTAGCAAAAGGTTGGCCTTTGCTCTTTTGTCGTGGAAAACAATTTGTTTCCCTTAAATATATAGCTAGCTAGCTACAGAAAGATGTTTCTATTAACAGATACAGATGTGAAGTTAGGTAGTGAACTAGCAGTAAAATAACGTTTGAATTAAATTAGACGACACTGACCGTGACAGTTTCACAAAGCTGCAAAACTGAACAGCTCCTCCAAAATAGCTGGTTAGCTAACTGTAACTGCTCGCTATAGCATTAACTTGTGTCGGCGTCATATTTACAACAGTACTATGCTTTTCTTTTTATATAACTAAATAGCTCGTTAGATAACTAATGACAAACCATTCAAATAGGTAACTAGGTAGCCGGCTATCTAGCCCTAGCGGTAAAAACACATGTATATTGATAATGTATATTATTTGGCGGAAGATGTGAAGTCAGTAGTTAGCGGAATAGCGTAATGCGGTTTTTTTTCTTTTTTCAAAATAATAGTCAATCTACGATCGCTACCGTTAATCGGCTCTACATGAAACTAGTGCGTTGTAATTAAAAACAATAAATAAATAACTGAATAAAGTCAATAATTATTTTAACGCTAGATATTTTTACTCGTCTTTAGATATCTATCTAATCTGGGATGTTTTCACGGAGACTGCAAACATTACATCGTGTCATTTAATAAAAATGTTTTTTTTGAACCAGTACAACTGTACAATTGAGTTTGGTTACAGGTTTATTTAGAATTAAGTCAAACTTAACACTTCAGTTAACAGTCCTCCCCGCTCAAAATGGAAAAAGCTAAACAATGTAAAATGAAAAAGCTTCCCTAATTTCTAAGAGAATTAAGGGAACAAAAAGGTAGGTAATAAAAAAAAAAAGAAAATCACACATTTCTTCATAGCATGACCTGAAAATGAAAAGGCAATTGTGTATCAATAACTTAGACAATTAAGAAAATAAACCATTTATTTAAAAAAATGAAATGTGAGAAAATCCTCTCCCTGGTGTGTATGTTGCCTTAATGCCAGCATTAAGTAAAAGGGTGATACAGAATCTTAGAATCTAAAGGGGACCAGCAATGGTATTTTTTGACACACAGCACAAAACACACCTGGAAGGGGTAAGAGGGACCTGTGACAGGGTTTCCTATTTTCTGTTAAGTAGTACAAGAAAGCACAATAAAATACAACAGTAACACCACCTGTAATAATCTTGCTGTCTTTAAATTGTATGAAAAAATATTCGGCCTCCAAAGTGACCTCTTGCTAATCGTCTCTGATCATTTGGTGTTTAAAATGTCCATTTTAGTAATAAGTACCTTACACACCACATTCCAGTCAACCAGCAGCTCAGGTAATGTAGAAACATTGTTGACGTAATAAATTATTTCTTCTTTGCAAACATATATCAGTTATGAAACTGTTTTTGGTTGTAGCTAGAGGTAGGCTATACTTAATTCGTTGGCTACATTTCAGATCAATTTAAGACGCAAGTTGGGTACTATATTTTTTGAGCATTGTACTACTATCCATGTTCATTCAATGAGGTAATGCAGTTTCGCTGAAAATATTGGTGGTAAATAAGTTCATGAAAACCTTCTGAAAACCAAAACAGATCATTCACCACTTGTTCTACCGTGTATGTGTGAGATTATGTATGTAATGTATATATTTATGCATAATCAAAATTGCAGTGAAGCACAAAGTTTCAAGAGAAACAGGATGTTTCAGACAGAGGTCCTCCATCAGCTGTGCAAGCAATGTGCTTCTGAATTTCTAGGAGGTGGAACCAGTTTATATTAGAAAAATCAAATATTAAAATAATTATAAATACCTCTATTTCCATATATATGTATGTTTGTGTGTATACACACATTCACACAAACTAATCACATTTCATTTCCAACAGTTCTAGCAGTGCTATCTATGTACCTTCTCTCTCTCTCTCTCTCTCTCTCTGTCTCTCTCTCTCTCTCTCTCCTGAACCAACTGCTTACTTCACTTTCCTTTTCAAACATACTTTTTTGTTCTTTTGTTAAAGCATCACAGGGGACAAATCACTGATTAATTGTGAAAAGATTACCTCTAACATAACGTATTGTTGACACATCTAACAACTGAGGTACACTACTAAGTATTTTTTTGGTTCACTAATATTATACATGGCTAGTGATATGGATATATGGAGTACAAACAGGAACCAGAAGTGTTGCATTACCTTCTGGAAAGGAAAAACAAAAAACAAAAAAACAGCACCACACCCTAAAAGGATGCTGGGATTGCGCTTCATCCTATAACATTACATACCTTTAAAAATAAAACTGCAAACAATACCTTAACCAATAAATTCTGATGTTTTGGTGAAAATGTCTACCAGTGGGTCGAAAAGAAATGAAATTTAGTGTGTTTTTAAAGCTATACTGACTTTGAGAAACTCTGTTAAAACCACGCTGGTGAGCAGGTGGACACGTACCTACAAAGTGCTCCTCTACAAAAGCGGTTTTATCCCATCACAGTTCCTGGGGACTGACACTGCCAAATCATTTGAAGTGAAAAACACCAAATATTGTTTTTAAGAATGATGTCTTTAGACAATAGGAAGATGCAATGTTTTCCTTTTGACCCATTTCTCATCGTATCCATCACCCTGCTGCTTTGATTACTACTGTTTTCTGACATTCTAAAATCACAACACAAGGTCTATAAAATACACCCCACTTTTCCTTGAATAAACCGCTGTGTCCATTTTTCCAACATGGGCGTCAAGTGCACCTGAAAACAGGGAAGGGAGGAAGAACCACTGTGAAAACCAACATGGACAAGGGTAAGGGAGGAAACAGGAAACACCTCATTCAGCTGACATGCAACTTCCTCTCAATTGCATTCAAGAATAATGTAATGCTGAATCTTTCTTCTTGAAGGGGATCTGATCTGGAGAGATCACATGTGCAGCACCACAGGGTTGAAGCTGGCCTATATTTTCAGTTAAGGTAAAAGGAAAAAAGACCCAGAACTGGTATAAATATGAAAAAGCAAGGCAGCAAAATGTAAAGCATAAAGGTAGAAAAGCAGGAGGGGAAAAAAAACATTAATTAGTAAAAAAACAAACAAAAAAAAACTTTGCCTGGTTTTGTCTAGAAGCCACTATAAGCATAGCTGGCCTTAAAATGGACATCCTTCTGCTTGGTTCACTTTCAAAGTGTTTCTAAGACACTGAGAACTGGGGTGGAGGCATTAAGAAGGGGAGAAAAAAAGCCTTCCTTATCAAAAAGGTCAGCAGCTTCTTTTTCATTTTTTTTTCTTTTTTTCTACTCTAGAGCACAAACTCTAGAGCGCAAACTCTAGAGCGCAAACATCACTAGCAATATTTACTGTTGTTTTTCCTACAAAAGCGTGAGGACATAAGTTTATATATAGAAAACAAAAATACAAAAAAGTAAACATCTTGACTTTCACACAAAACAAATATAAACAAAATAATAAGAATGCCATTTCATTACAATAGTGCCAAAAAAAAAGATATAGCTTGCATAAGGAGACGAAAGAAAATAGGTAGGAACACTTTGTATACCGAAAGGCAATGTGGGGACACATTTGAAAGTATCGTATAGTGCAAAACCCCAAGAAGGAACAAGGGAGGGTTCATTAAATACAACTCACCCCCCACACCCATGTAAAAACCAGCCCCAACCAACCCACACCCATGAGCACGTTTAATGAGTGCCCATTACGAAAGCCTTCCCAAACCCACCCCCCAAATCCCCGGCGATGTGGATTTTGGTCTCTCCTGGGATCAGCAGGGCAACGGCATGCGAGATTGCTGTGGTGGTGATGGTGGTGGTGGTGGTGGTCATGTGACCTTCCCCTGCCTGCTTCATTGGTGATTGCTGCTAACGCAGCTTGTGATCATCAGTGTTGCCCATGTTGGAGCCAGGGCTGGGGTCCTGCTGTCGCCTGGGCTGAGGCACCACACACACACACACACACACACACACACACACACACACACACACACACACACACACACACACACAGAAAGAGAGCACAGTTACCAGCGGTATTGCATGCTTTGTAAATTCCATCATTTTCTTATAGATACATTCATTTTCTTTAATTATGTGGCACAATGGCTGGAAACACAGGAAGTGAAAATGAATTTGGCGGGACTGGTTTTAAGCAAGTTTACAGAATAAAAGGTCATTAACATATGCAATGAACAACTGGAAAAGCCTAGAATTTCCTCTATCATAATATTCTTAATCAATCTACACAAACTAAGCTAACATTAATATTTTTTATGCAGGCTTAATGTCCTATCTACACCACATATTTACACAAAACATTAATCCAATTACATGTTGTGCAACAAACTCCAACCATAAATATATACTGAACTGCTTACAATCAATGACAATCTTTCACAAACGTAACATGCAAAATGTCCAGCAGAGGGCAGCAAAGGTCAGCTACAATGGTGGGTCTAAAAATTGAGCTACTTTTTTGGTTTGACTGTGGCAGGCAGCCATTAGTCGGGGGAAATCTTCAAATCACTAGCTTTAAAAAGAAAGAGATGACCGCTGCCCTCCCCTGTCACAGATACGTTATGTTTATGTGCATATGCCTAAATCTCTCCCCCGCGCAGACGTCTGGGAACATCCAGGGCAGACCGACGGGCAGACGGCCGCGAGGGAGAGACAGACAGAGAGCCAGACGCGGCCACAAATCAGCCATATGACGGCGTGAGCTCACCATCCACCTGACTAACCATTATAGCAGGTTCTAAGCCTGGAGCGAATCTGTTCTACTGTTCTTCGGGCTTTGCTGCCTGGGAAGAGCATAAAACCTTGCCTGAATCTTCTTCTGAATCTTCCTCTTCAGAGAGGCGCTTTTTTCCCTTCTTATGTGACTATAATGCCATATGAGGATGAATCAGCAGTTTGTAGTTCAAGTTTCCCATCATGCATTTTCCACTGTCTACTATTACTCATTCGCATTGCATCAGTGTGGTTAGAAAGTAAGATGAGTAGAAGTTTTATTTCAAAGGACCTTGGAGCCTCTAAGTGTAACAGCACACATACATATATACAAATAATTATAGGCTTTGTGTGCCGTAAATAGAAAAGGTAAAGTTACAACTAGGCATATGTAATAGCTCACTGCTTATGATACTGGAGGATCCTGGAAGCCGAAAAAAAGCTCTGACCCGGATAAACTCTGGTTCTAGGGGGCCAGCGGATCACAGAACAGAACAGGAACGGTACCCCAAAACCATCTGATCACAGAACAGAACAGGTCTGATCACAGAATAGAACAGGAACGGTACCCCAAAACCATCTGATCACAGATCAGAACGCGAACGGTACCCCAAAACCATCTGATCACAGAACAGAACAGGAACGGTACCCCCAAAACCATCTGATCACAGAACAGGAACGGTACCCCAAAACCATCTGATCACAGAACAGAAACGGTACCCCAAAACCATCTGATCACAGAACAGAACAGGAACGGTACCCCCAAAACCATCTGATCACAGAACAGAACAGGAACGGTACCCCCAAAACCATCTGATCACAGAACAGAATCGGTACCCCAAAACCATCTGATCACAGAACAGAACAGAAACGGTACCCCAAAACCATCTGATCACAGAACAGAACAGGAACGGTATCCCAAAACCATCTGATCACAGATCAGAACGCGAACAGTACCCCTGATGAGTACACTCGTTCACTTCCACACAGTAGGCATCCGCACTTTGAAACACAGGCACATGTGAAGCTCTGGGATAGGGATGTGTGTTGTGCATGCGGTGTGTGTATCTTTTTGTGTGAATGTGTGTGTATATGATTGTGTGTATGTGTGTGTGTGTGTGTGTATTTGTAAGGAAGAGAGGTAATATCGATCGTATGGAGCCAAGCAGGAGTGTCTGCCTGTACCACAAGTCAATAGAGCTTAGATTAGCCTGGGCCAGACAGCACTCCTAATGAAGATGATCAATACTAATGATATATTAATACTTTCTGTTCCCGAGCATCAGTCATTCTTTAATCCCACCTGCAGTAAAGGCTTAAAGTTGGATGAAAAATGGCCCATCTATTCTCCATCCATCAGAGAGGGCCATTAAACACTCCCCTATCCCTACCCCCATACATACAGGTCTGCGGTGGGACCACACACTCATGTGCTTACACAAACACACGCACATACACTCGTGCTTACACAAACACAAACACACACACACACACACACAAACACACACTCATGTGCTTACAAAAACACACACACACTCATGTGCTTACACAAACACAAACACACACACACACACACACTCATGAGCTTACACACACACACACACACACACTCATGAGCTTACACACACACACACAATGCTGAGAACATTATATATACACACAGACAAACATTAGTAGGCAAACATTCTCTGTTACGCACACACACACACACACACACACACACACAATCATGATTGCAGTTAGATCTTGGTGGATTCTGGTGGTTCTAAACAACATGCAATCTCTTCTCCAAGGCCGACCTCGCCCTCCTCCTCAGATACTGCAGGGCAGCACAGCCTGGCGTCTCCACCCCGGGTGTCCCTGCATGCAGCCAGCAGGGTTAAGGACTGCAGCGGGCTGAACCGGCCCGCTGGGGCTCTGCTCCGCACGGTTCCGATCGGGTTACGCTCGGCGGAGGGCCATCAGAACGGCAAGACCACAGCTATGTACAGAGCAGCGTGGCTGAGCAGGGTGCCGACACCCACAAGCCCCCAGCCAAACGCCAGGGAGAACAGAAAGAGACAGAGAGAGAGAGAGAGAGAGAGAGAGAGAGAGAGAGAGAAAGAGAGAGAGAGAGAAAGAGAGAGAGAGAGAAAGAGAACAGGAATAGAGGAAAAAGAAAAAAAAGAAGGTGGGGGGAGAGAGAGAGAGAGAAAGAGAGAGAGAAAGAGAGAGAGAGAGAGAGAGAGAGAGGGTGCAGGAGAGGAGAAGCAGTTAAAAGAAATAAAGCCTAGATTTGCTCTCAAGGCCTTGAGATCTGGAGACTCTGACCCACTGGTGGGATGAGAAAGCAGTGGTTAATTACAGGGGCGGCCCGTTTGTGCCCCGCAGTGGGAGGCTGAAGAACCCTGAGCCCCAGGGAGGACAGATCGTCCTGAACCACCACGAAAACGAGAGATGCTGATTCTCAAAAAGAGAAAAGCGGGAAAAAAAACAACCAAAAAAAAAAACCCCAAATAAACCCAAAAATGAAGCCTTGGTGTGATTGGCAGGGGTGGGAAGAAGAGAGAAAAAGTGAGAGCTTCATCAGCCCTGGACCACGTGCTGGGGACTCGTAGAGAGCCTGCGGCACTGGAGCAGAGACCCGACAGGGAGGTCTGGCATCTATTAGAAGCACCGTTAGTGAGACGGAGAGGGAGCGAAAGTGAGAAGGCTTCTCTTTTAAGGGTGAGAGATGTTGCCTCTCACTTTAGGTCCGGACACGCTTCAAGCTGAGCTCACATACAGTCTGTGTCTCCAGAACAGAACGGTGCATGAACGTGGATCGTGACTGAGGTTTCTTAAAGTAATACACAAGCATACATGGAAAATACGGAAACAAACACATTCATACACACACACACACGCACACACACACACACACACACACAGGCAACTAAGCATGAACACACATGCACAAACGAAGCACAGTTCACATGCACATGCTCTTATGGAAAGTCTAAATCAAAAAGGACATATATTCATGCACACACTCCGTCTCTCTCACTCTCCCTCTCTCCCACACACACACACACTTACAGGCACAGATATGGTTTAGTGCATGACACAGGGACAGAGAGAAGCAGGAGAGACACACCCTGGTTGGTGAATGCCATCAGTCCCAGATTTTTGATGCCACAGGGTCCTAAAAAACACAATTTGGTTTTCAGCTTAGCAGCGCAGTTTGGATTGACTTGAGAATGATGATGATGATTGTGTTTAACGCAAAGATTCTTCATGCACTGAGCCACAAGTAAAGCACATACATTAGACAGAGACAAACACACACACACACACACTGATATACGCTCTCTTTCACGCACACACACATATAGAAATACCAAATACACACACCATGTCAGATAAGTGTAGATGTGTTCTACACTTAATTTGACTTAACCAGTATGATTTCATAAGAAACTCTTATTAGTTCATAAAAGAAAACACCAATTAGCTACAAAGGTGACGGTAAGTTAGTCTGAAATGAACAATGAGAATGATGCTGAGCAATAGGAAAACACAGGAAGAAATTACACAAAAAAAGACCCAAGCACACACACACACGCACACACACACACACTCACACACACACACACACACATAGATAAATACGGAGTTTGTCCATTCTGTTTGTCACACAATTATTATTCAGAATATTCAGATGCTATTTACACACATGCACTATTTTGTCAAGTCAGCCATTTTCGATGCTCTCTCTCTCTCTCTCTCTCTCTCTCTCTCTCTCTCTCTCTCACACACACACACACACACACCACACTATGCTGGACTCACCTCCAGGTCCTCACGGTGTGAACGATCTCTGTCCTCGAAATCACGAGTCCTCCTACGAGCCTCCTCGAAGGCAGCCTGAGCCAGAGCATCCTCGTGCTTTGCACACACACACACACACACACACACACACATGAGACAAACAACATATTTCAGGTGATCTGAATGTGAATAAAGCAGTAGAAACATCTCCCCAGGGGAGGTGCTGGACACTTAGATCTGTATATACCTGCGCTCTCTCGTCATCGTATTCCAAACAGCCCATCCCATCCAGACGCTGCAGATCAATCCAGCCCCTCCAGATCACACACACGCCATTCAAGATCATAGGGGCTTTCAGGTACACCTAAACACACACACACACACACACACAATATTGTTGACGTAGAGTACAGTATGTAACACGGCAGCTTAAGACATTAACGCAGAGTTTTGGCTGCTGGTGTCAAGGAGACGTGAAGGACGCAGCCCTAACGTGGGACCAGCCCTCCCTCCGACTGTGCTACGGGACTACAACGACCAGCTCTCCCTCCAACTGTGCTACGGGACTACAGCGACCAGCCCTCCCTCCGACTGTGCTACGGGACTACAGCGACCAGCCCTCCCTCTGACTGTGCTACGAGACTACAGCGACCAGTTCTCCCTCCGACTCTGCCACCGGACTACAGGGACCAGCTCTCCCTCTGGCTCTGCCACCGGACTACAGGGCTCTTGAACTGTAATCATGTGGCCCACTCTTCAGCACAGTCAGCCAGCCCAGCAAGTCTTCACCAGGCCATCACCTCTCAACTCCAACATGGAGCATCCTCTTCTCTAAGCCCATACCTTCTAAAAAGTCACGATTATTATTATTATTATTATTATTATTATTATTTCTTGGGCTCTGTCACGCTCGTTCACTTCCTGTGATGAGGGTTTGTATTTATAGGGCTGGGGAAGGCAACACCGATGTTCTCACAGCACAGATCAGTAAAACCCATCTGAATGTATTTATAGTGGCCTGGAGCAGCGCGGACACCGACCATGTGACCTCATCCGTATTAGCGAAAGAGGGAAGAAGACAGAGACCTACCCCACACAGGCCTACCCCACACAGGCCTACACCACACGAGGCCGGATAAAGTGGCTACACTAGCATTTTCATTCTGTTTTCCAGAGGTTTCTCTGCACAACAGAACACAAAAGCAATGGAAAACATGAATAGTGAGCATGTGTGTGTCTGACCCACGACTCTTGGGTCATTCCTGCCACAGTACTTGTTTATATGTGTGTGTCTGACCTATGACTCTTGGGTCATTCCTGCCACAGTACTTGTTTACAAGTGTGTATCTGACCTATGACTCTTGGGTCATTCCTGCCACAGTACTTGTTTACATGCCTCAGTCGACTACTCAAGATACCTGTTAAACTGGCACCGTGAACACAGAACATGCCAACACGTAGCCTGTATTCCATACAGAGTGGCAAAGCATGTAATTAGAATACCTGCCACAGTAAACAGGTAAACAACAAGACAACATGTTTCATTATTTCAGGACTGTGAAGGTTATAGAATAACTTTGTCATTATCCCTTATCCACACTACAACTCCAAAGCTGTGTTTTCAGAATTACCTACTTTGAAGAGGATTTGAAAATATGCTTTCAGTTGTGGATAAAATTGTTTTATGGTGGATGAATGGATAACATATATAAAAACAGATGTGTTTTCCAACATGTCCCTGTTAGTGTGGACCAGCCCAGAGAGAAAGGGAGAGAGGGGAGAAGTCAAGTGTGTATGAGCAAGACCTGGTGTGGAAGTACAAACAGAGATCTGGGGAAGGGGTGCAGAGAGAGAGAGATGGAGAGAGAGAGATGGAGCAGAGTAGCAAAAAGCAAACCAGAGGAGGAGAAAAATGGAGAAAGAGAGAGAAGAAAGAACCTTTGTGCTACTGGAGTAAACAACAGTGCGACTGGAGTAAACAACAGTGCTACTGGAGTAAACAACAGTGCGACTGGAGAAAACAACAGTGCGACTGGAGTAAACAACAGTGCGACTGGAGTAAACAACAGTGGGACAAATGGACGTTAGATAAAGTGGTACAGTGGTTTAAAACAGTTACAGCTGCCACCACTGGTTCTGTTCCTATTGAGGCTCCCTGCAAAGATTCAGTCAGAAACAGACAGACAGCAACACAAACTAAAAAAGACAAATGTGAAAGTTCACACAGCCAGTAAAACTGGCACAAGTACAACCTTTATCTGAATATGCTACGCAGATGTAACCTGCATGCTAGTGTGAACTCTGCCTAAACCACTGAATCATCAACTCCCATTTGGGACAGATTCATATTTGGTACAGAATTCCAATATGTGGAATTTGTGTCAATCCCGTTTGACATCTGTCATAACTGCACATTGCCAGGAAAGAAAGACGGACGTCGACAGTGAGGGAAGATTTCAGGGGTGAGAGTGTGGCAATGGTTCTGTTCAAAATAAAAAAAACAGTAGGAACTTAATGTAGCTGGTCCATGTTTGAAGAGATTTTAAAAGGTACGGACGATTGCAGCCATAGGCTGCAAAAAATAACATTAACGTGAGCGTTCATTTAACTAGAGTCCGTCTCTGCTGACTCCTTTTTTGACTGCTGTCCTCTGGGTGAGCAACTCCATGGGAAGCTCTAGCACGTGTGTGATCCGAGTGTCGGCTGTAGTTCATAGTTCAGAGTAATGTCAGCCGTAGGTCATGTTAACAAGATATTGTGATTAAAAAAATGACAAGCAAAGGTTTGACACAAGGGAGTGAGAAAACATTAATAACATTTAAGGGGGGGGGGGGGGGGGGGGGTTTGAGGTTGTTTTTAATAAAATGTTATTGTTTAAATTGGGAGGCCCAAG
>JAOYMR010000026.1:21257090-21274348 GCA_025802075.1 Tenebrosternarchus preto | reverse complement strand
CCCCTGTTCTGCCCCAGCCACAAGCTGAGTTTAAACTGGCCCAACTCCGGTTCTGCTGGCAACGCTTGTGTTTTCAGACTGGGAGAAAAGGGGGGGGAAAGGTGGAGGAGATGGAGGAGAGGAACACAGGGGTTAGAGGAGGAGGAGGAGGGGGGTTACTGAGGTAGGACGTTATAGCTTCGGCAAGAGTTACCTCCGAGAGTGAGAAACTCGTGAAGGGGTAGAGTGAGACAGAAAGAGAGACTGTTAGAGAGAACAGAGAGAGAGAGAGAGAGAGAGATTGCAACTTCTGCAAACCTGTTTGAGTTCATCTGAGGAAAACACGGAAGCGAACAGCATGTAGTAGTAGGGCCATGCCTTCCTATGCCCTACTCTCAAGTGAACCAGTTTTGATTAAGCAGGAAAGCGTTTGGCTTTTAATTACTTCAGTGCTGCCAGGTCAGCTGACAAAACCAACACACCCTGTGAGGTTCATTATAAACAAAATGCCACAATATGTAATCAAAAACAGAATAATAAATGTGCAAAGTTTTCCAAGCTTGTATTCTGGCACACAGACAAAAAAAAAAAAAAAAAAAAAACTTTTTTAAAAGTGCTCAAACTTTCAGTATTCTCTGAACACACCTCTTTAAAAGCCTTGTACTTGAGAATATCATATCAGCTGAAGATGAAAAAATCTTGGTGAAAGGACTGGGTATCAGAGCTGTACAGTTAGAGCTTCGCTGAAGCATTCCAAGCTGTGCTCTACCCTGTATACGTTTTATGACTCAAGTCAGCTTTTAGCACCAAGCAGCCTTTTTACAGCGTGGTGGTCTGGCAGTGAAAAACAGCCACCATGACTGACGAATGAGACGTTGATGACTGATTTATGAACGGAGACTCAGCCAATGCCCAGCTTTACTAGGACATGCTTAGCCAATAGGCAGCCAGAGATCACAAGTTCATGGTGACATTTAGCCCCCGTCCCCAGGCAGTTTAACAAGTTTGAAGTTCTACTGTGAGCAAATGTAGGTTCCAATGAAGGTACTATTTATTTGGAGGTTCTGGTTGTAGTCTATTAAAACTTTAGTACAGAGAAGGGATCTGTTTGTGAAAAAGGTTAACAATCAGTTTAATTAGGTGCAGAGGTTGGAGAATAACGCATGAACTCTCCTGGCTTGACAGCAGTTCTCTACTGGGAATATACTGTGTCAAGCGCACTGTATGCATAGACTTTGCGTGTGTGTGTGTGTGTGTGTGTGTGTGTGTGTGTGCATATTCATGTACATTAAGAGAAGATGAGCAAAGGCAATAGAGAAAAAGTGTAAGACAGAACGAAAGAAAGAGCAAAAAGAGACAAAAGAGCATGAGAGAGAGAGAGAGAGAGAGAGAGTGAGACCTTATCTGTGCATTCTTTTCTTTTGATCAGAGGTAAGGAAGCCCATGCTCTAAAACCTAATTCTAGAGTATAAATTTGTCAGCGCCTGTTGTTTAGGACATTATCTCGAAGAACACAGGCCCTACATCTTCAAGGATGACCAGAGGCGCCATAGCAATATTTCTAATGTGTTTTTTTTTTTTGCATTGTTAATGACATCTAAATGAAGATAAGCCAGATATTACTGTTTACTGCAGCTGGACAAAAACGATCACAAGTTTGTCTCTTTTTATATCAGATACAAGAGACAAACTAAAGGCAAAAGGTGGAAAATCACTGTAAATCAGTCTCGCTCAGTGTTGATAAAAACGACACTACACCTGTCTTCAGGGGTGGCTGGAGAATAAGTGAATGGCTGCTGCTTGCCAGGCAGGGGAGTGTGTGAGAGATCCAGTGGGCAGGGATGGAACAGTGTGAAGCTCATTAAAGTTGCAGGGCTCTGAGTTCTGAGTCCTGAATGAGGTGACGGAAAGGCAGATAGGGTTACCGGCAGGCTTGACCTCACACACACACACACACACACACACCCTGAGCACTTGGCAGAGTTCTGCACCAATGCGCGCACAACCTGTCACGCCTTTTTAAATAATTAACGGCCAAAGATTAGTCCTTCAGCCTGGGGGCCGAAAGGTCCATTGATTTCTCATGGATGCATTTTTAATGAGCGCATCTCAGCCAGGCACTGTCCGTGAAGACAACCCCCCCCCCCTCCCCTTCCAACACACACACACACACACACACACACAAAGCCAACAGCACAACTTCTGGCTGCCTGAGCATGAAACAAAAAACAAACAAAAGCCAAGAACCCGCCTGCTAATGTGCCTCAAACAAACACCATTACCGAATAAACCAACTGGGGCTGACCTGCATCCATTCTGCATGTGCCTGTGTTTATGGCAAAAGCTTTATACACCTTTGCCACTGTTCTGGATACTGTGAGTGATATTTCACTATCAGGCTATACAGTAGGTGATGTTTACCGATTTCTGGCACAGGACAGCCTTGACTTCAGCTTCTGGTAGATAGTACTCTTGTTTTGGCATGATTTATACGGATGTTACAGAGGATGGGGAATGTATGAAGGCCATTTAGCAAATAAAGCCTGCTGTTCACTACAAACAGCAGAAGCGGAGAAAGGCCGACTGGTTCGCATAGCTGGGATAGATAGCTCACTTCCAGTCATCTCATCCTAAGAACATCCATACCAGAGAAGAAGCACGGCTCATATGACACTGATATGACTCACTGATCTCCTGATGACTCAAGCCTTTGTAGTGATGGGAACAATGCAGAGGGGTTCACTGTGTTAACAGGCTCTCGGGACGCACTGCATACGATAAAGCTCTTAACGCATTGACTTGTGATCTGTGTTGTTTTGTTGTTGTTGTTTTTTTTAAATACCCTACAGTGTAGAATTATACCCAACAAATCCAATGTCAGTATTTTTAATGCTGATGCTCATAATCCATTAGGCTGTGACTAAAGTACCAAGCACAACCAGTGATGAGAGGCTATTGAGTTTAGGAAGTAATACAGCCAGCATGAGATTGGAACAGCTACAGTTGCCGTGGCAGCCATTGCTATAGTACTACAAATTACATGGTTTTAATAAAAGTTATGAATGGAATAGGAACATTATGGTATGGGTTTATTTTACATTCTTCTGGGTTTGGAGAGGCTGCGCTAGACTCAACATACTTTTAATATTAAGAGGAACGGCGGTAGTGGGAGTGGAGAAAAAAGCAGCAGGCAAAGTCTAAAATAATAACACAGCTGAAACTAAATCTTAAAGCTGAAGTAGAAAATGGAAAACGGTGAGTCGCTTCATTCAAGAGCGGGTGTTTTTCTTGCAAGCTCTCTTTTTTTCCCTTAAGATGTGTGAGACAGAAACGTGTCATTAGGGAAAGCCGAGGCCTTCAAACCCAGAGGGCCCCGAGACATCCCCGCTCTCTTCCACCGCAATGGCGTGCGGGAGATGAAGAGAACCAGCCTCTCTAGGCATCTCCCGTCTCATGTAAGCTGCGCGTTTTGAGCCGTGGAGCTTTAATAGATCCGCCGCGAGCGCGTTACAGTCACGCCGAGCACGTTAAAATGCAGAACAATCTGTTCGTTTTTTTTACACACAGAGAGGGACTGGAAAGAAAGGGAAGGGATGGGACTTTATGTGAGACAGAATAGGAGGAGAAAAAACGAACCGGGGAAAAGAGTTTTATTAAAAGGTCAGAGAATGAGCTTGTGATCCATGCGGCAGAGAGGCAGACGGACAAACAGGCAGTGAGGGGGATTACCTTGCCCGTCTCCCGGTCGAAGTCCACGTACTCGCGGGTGGGCATTTGCCTTTGCTCTCCATGCAGGTTGGCGGGGAAGAACTGCAGCGAGAGATTGGTGCCGGTTGCCACAAAAGCCTTTTAGAGGGAAATCAATACAAACAGGATCAGAAAGGCCGGCCTGGGCATTAATTATGCAGCCCACCATTTAAAAGAGGGGGAGGAGGAGGAGGAGGAGGAGGAGGAGGAGGAGGAAAGCCTGGAGCCAGGGCCAGAGGAGAAAGGGAAAAACAAAGACAGAGAGAGAGAGAGAGAGAGAGAGAGAGAGAGAGAGAGAGAGAGAGAGAGAGAGAGAGAAAGGGAGGGAGAAAGGAAGTGGGAGAAGAAGAGAGGATGAGGCAAGAGAAACAAAGAATGAGAAACAGAAAGAGGGAGAAGGAGTGAGAGAGACAGATGAGAAAAAGAAGAGAAAAAAAAAAAACACAAGTCATCATTTTCTCTATTTGAAGCATTGAGTGTTATGCACATCTGATTCTATTTTACCAACTCTCTGTGCTGGCAGGGTGGACTATAGCACTCTGGGTTTTTAAGACCAAGTATGAGATGGGAAGAAACAGAGAGCATGTCTGCTGGAGCCAGCAAGATAACAAAGAGAGAGAGAGAGAGAGAGAGAGAGAGAGATGTAGAAAATCAATAAATTGTTTTAAATGCAGGCCCTCACTTACATTAATAGTAGCAGGACTGATACACTGGTTTAGAATCATGGCACAATAATTCAATAACATTGTGAATGTATGAACAACTCAAAGAACTCAAACAACTCTGGTGCACCTCTGTATTTCATAGAGGATGGTTCAAATATCTGAACTAATGTGAACACCAACCATTTTGGTCCAGAAATATTAATAATTAGAAATATAAGAAATACAGCAATATAAGCACCCATAAGTGACGCTGTTTTCTCTTAAAAACTTTTCACATAGGCTACATGAGCACGACAATAATCTTTGAATTACAGTGAATCCCGCCATAAAATGATTTATTTATACACAAAAGATTTATCTGCCAAAGCCCTTTTCTCATCAATACCAGCCTATGCATTTTCTTTGTTTCCTAATCAAAATATAAACAAAAAACTCCTTATAATAAATGAACTTTTATAAAAGAATAAAATATAAAAGAGTTTTTCCAAATCTTTCACCCAGTAAACTGCACATCTCAGCAACCATACGACTGTAACTCCCTCTCTTTCTCCCCTCCTCCTTTCCTCTCTCTCCCTCCCTCCCTCGCTCTCTCTCCTTCTCGCTCTCTCTCCCTCTCTCTCTATCTCTCCTTCTCCCCTTAATTGTATTAGAAAAACCAAACAGTGTTTAAGATCGGGAATTTAACACTCAGCTCAAAGATACAGACACATCTGAGTTCTTTACAGCGACAAGCTAGACAGTCTTTGGATGGTTTAAAGAAAGGGTCAGGCAGAATCCTGGAGGGGAAAACACTTTTATTTAATCGCTTTCCCCAAATTCAGTAAACTCGTTTAAGTTTTGGACAACTTTGGCACTATTGTATGGACACTAAAATACTGAAATACGGCAACTGGGTTTAATATTGTAGTTTTTGTATGTGTTTGTCTGAGTCATAAAGAAAATGAGGAAGTGTTGAAGATTACAGTTCCGGGTACCTAATAGCTAATGTTGATCTACTTAGAAAAGATGCGGACATTCACATGAGCTTAAACATCTCACCGTATTCGACTGATAAAATACAGAAGTGTTTTTTTGAAAAGGTGAAACGAGTACTTACTATTTCTGAGCGGCCGTCTCTACAGGCGTTCTGAAACCGGGCTTGTCTCTCTTCGTGTGGTCTGTCTCGGAAACCGGTGTATTTTATCTGCAGTTAAAGCAACAATGATGAATGTATGAAATATAGGTAATATTTTTTTTTAACTGGAACGAAAGCCTGCGCGCCAATGTATTCATGTGAAAGATCCTAAAAAAGTCGTAATTTACTTGCCGCAGTGTCCCCAACGCCTACAAAATAAAACAGCAGCTTACCTAATGAAGATTTTGTTTTAGTTTTAATTTCATGTAACTTAAAAGACAAAGCTAATAAAGGCGAGATTCTCTGATATTCGTAAAAGGTGATGCGCTTCAGCTGAGAAGGTGACAGAAGGAAAGGTAGTTTAGCCCAGTTTTAAAGCGCAGCCCCTAAACCATTTTGCTTTAATAGATGGTGTTAACGTGTATCTGGTTAAAAGGACAAACTATGGGATTAAGTTTTTTCAGTTACTCTAAAGACATATTTGAAGTTCAGCGTCGGTCACCGAAAGCTTGTTTTCATACACTTAATTGCAGGCAAGAAGCGTAACTTTGTTTCCGCCACTTGATAAAATGTATTAAATGAATCGAGGTTACCTCGCATTCGCGACTGAGTTTCCGGAAGAACTCTTCATTTTCGAACTTGCTCCTCTGATCCGGGACCACCCGTGGCATCTTGAACGTTATATGATCTATTTTGCCAATTTTATAGGTCTTACAGCGCGAGAGAAACGTTGCCTCGAAACTCCCCCAATCCCGCTCTTATTTCCTTCCGTCTTTTTTGATGAAGTGTGTAGCTGTGTGCTGGGTTAATATTTACGTTACTGTGCGACAAGAATGTCTTTCTCAGTCCCTTCTTGCAAAACCGAACTCCTGTGCGGTCAGTGTCTGCCACTACAATACATTTGGCACAATTTCACAACTGGCTATTATTCTCCCTCGCTCTCACGCGTGCGATCTGCGACTGCTGACAAGCGCTCGCTCGCTTTACTTTATCCGCCGCGCTGCATGGCTCAGAGTTACTTCCTGGCTCCTCGGAGTCCGACTTATGACTGTACACCCAAAATACTCCCCCCATTCACAATTCTCTCCACTACCGAGTACCAGTGCGCAGGCGTTAAATTCGGCAAAACTTCACAGACCTAGTAAGCAAAGCGCTTGTACAATTACACTACCTCAGTGTACCTATCAAATACCCATGGAAGTGGTTCCCCAACAAACGCTCCTTAAGTTTTTTTAGGCGATGCAATAGCATGTCTATAGCGCTTAAAATATGGCAAATAACACCCACTGCGTTAATGTAAAATGTATGGGGCCAATTTGAAACTAATTTTTAACATTGCATAAATGTAATTTCTGAACATTTAAAACTGATATTCTGAATTCAAACAACGTGTTAAAGATATGTATTACATAGGATTAATGAAGGTATCGTCTACACTGACATTGACTCAGCACTGAGGTTGAAACCACATGGGTTTATTTTGCTCCGGTGAAGGCAGAGAGAACGTACTGGATGTTGAAATGTTATTTTTTCCCCTTTCTCTGTGCTTGTTTTGAAGCTACGACTTCCCCGAGGACAGAGGCACAGAGAGGGGAGGCAGAGTAAGAGAGAAGTAAACAGCGCATCAAAAAGAAACAAACGCCTCTAGGTGCTGCCAGATCAGGAACACTGTCCGACTGCATCACGTTCCTGCTGTTTACCATATTTATCACAGCCATCTGCCTTTCAAATAGTTTGCGGGCACTTTGTGCTCCCCACGCGTATGATAACGTGAAACTGAGACATGAGAGAGAGCCAAAGAAATGAATGAGGCTGGGAACTCCAGTATTACTTTAAACCGTCGTCCATTTTCTGCACCGAACACACTTACGTTCCCAGTCTGTTTATATCCCATGTTGTGTTCTCATGTTATTTATATCTTACATGATATGTGATAAGTATATGCTTAATGGGCGCTGCATTCCTGTGCTCAAGATACAGTGTCACTGCAGTGACCAATATATAATTCACATGGACAACTATATATCAAGAAATTATTATTGCAATTCTGGTGTGGTGTGTACGCGCAGAGCAGTTTTGATGTCCTGTATTCTGTATAGCCCAAGTATGTGAATTCATCTGCATTATGGTACAGACCTACACAACAGGAGAAGATTGCTACAACTGAATGAAACGATGTCTCCTTTTGCAGATCTTACAGATGTGCGCGACGGCACACACACACACACACGGTTTCATTTCTGTGCAGATGTGGCAGTGAATACGTGGGAGCTGGAGCAGGTTTCTCGTATTCCTTCTACAGCTAGCACCACTGTTCGTCAGGCCTAGATGTGGAATGAGTAAATGTGTTAAAAGGAGAGCTTAGTGCCAGATGGGGCATGTGAGTGCTTTAATAGCACCACAAAACGCTCATTAATTAATGAAATATTCTGTGGTTACTGTCAGAGACCCGTTCTGACAGAGTGCTCTCAGTCTATAGCTACAGTGTTTGCTTCTATAGATTTCTATTGCCTTTAAGGAAGCACCAAAACAGGGTTTACTCCAAATCTAAAATATTCTGGCTTTTATTAGCTCAAACTCTCAAACTTATTTGTGCCATGCGAACGCCTTGTTTACTGCACAGATCAATAGATTGCGTGTATTTTCATCTTTTCTGAGGCAGATTTTTCGATCTGTAATTGGCCCATGCCTATATGAGAATAATGAAACAAAGCTTATTTGGTTCAGCTTTATTAAATATTAAACTGTGCCATGCGAGTACGCTAGCAACGCATAATTGCTCTGCTGACTAAACATGTTTTGGTTTTTTGGCGTGTGTCTGGCTCAGGGGATGTCTGGATAATGATATGATTAAAAAGGCCGCCAACAATTCAGTGAAGAGTCTAAACATAGCTCTACAAGTCAAGCCCCAGGTTCTGCTTTCAATTAAAATATGTAGACGATGGATAAAAAAGACGTAACTTACAAAGGCACTGTAATTTTATAATTTGAGCAAGTTACTGGTATGCATTATTTCCATGCGTTCCTCACCAAAATTTTAACCCAATCCGGTATTCGTGACGAAAGGTTTTTATCTAAGTGCCCTTCTGATAGGCCCGCTGGTTTAGGATGGTGTTATCGAAGGACAGGCTCATTCGCAGACCAGCGCACTGTAGCTATCCGTTTGCTATCTGATGTATAAAAGGTTGAGGAGGTAATGTCTGTTCAGAATATACTCTAGGACCCGTTATTAGGATGAGCTCAGAAAGCGACGTCAGTGGCTGAGAATCACACCCGTATCAGCGCCTGAGATGATTAATAGTGTTACCGTATCTCCTAGGCTCTCCCGGTTCTCACGCGCACCATGCGTAAACAGTTATAGGCGCAGTTGTTGAAGCTGGGCCGTTGCCACGAGGAGCGCCCTCTCAAACCGGAGAGTGTGCAGTGAGGTCAGACGGCGAGACTGACCGGGTTTGGCATCGGTGGCCGTCAGTCTGCCTGGCCGCGGCGACTCTCCTCGTGAGGCAGAGCAAAATAACAACATGACCAGACTCTCACATTTCAGGCGGGAAATCTCAGACCGTTAGACGTGCGTCACACCAAGGTTAAAAGGGCATGTCGTGCCGGCTTTTTTATTTCGGGAAGGAAATAAAATTATATTCATACTTAGTTAGGCTGACTGCCGAGTAGGCATAATGGTTATGTCACCAGACTTTGAAAGGAAAGAGGTCTCTCCAGCTCGTGCAAGCATGTGCTCTTTATAGTTCGGGTTAATTGAAAGAGCTACTTACGGGAAAACCTGACATACCGAAACTTTCATGCATGCTTTGATTTGTTCAGTTTTAAGTCAGCCTTTTCGAGGTTTTCAACAATAACCAGCGAAATGTTGTAGTTACAAATCTATCCGCCAGAGGGCCGGCTTGATTACGTTTTCTATCATGTGTGAATCTTTCTATCAGTTATAATGAACAATAGCTTTATATCGTTGCTACAGCCTAAATAAATACAACATCGGTCTACATTTATGATAGAAAAACACTTAAACCAAGGTATAATTATGTAACATTATGTACATCATATCGGTGGTATTTAAAGATCAAATTCAACGGACTATGATTTATGAAATGTATTATATATATATCGGAAGACCTGTGCTCCCTTGACAACTATATATATATATAGTTGTTAAGGGAGCAGAGGCCTTTCACATATCTGAAGTACACTAAAGACCAGATATACCAAATGTATGTATATTGTTATGTAAAATACATGAATCGACTATTTTCTGTTCAAGAGAATCGTCAGGATTATTTCCATCTGCTTCCCGACAGAGACTGATTCCTGTGATCTCAAACAGACAAAAGTGATATGGGCCTGTCAGCTACCAGTGGGCATTTGCTGAACTGCACTTCACTGGCCACCTCTGAATGTCGTGGGCCTGGAGGTACACGTGCGATGGGAGGGAGAGGTGGAACACGCCCCGGTGCAGTACCGCACCTCTCCGCCGCTGGGGACCAAGAGAGCGAGCGAGACCGTTTCTATGGCAATGGCACTATGGATGCTGACCTTTGTGGGATAAATGTGATCAGCATCAGGGTCAGTGGAGCACGAAACACCAGCATGCAGAACACACACAGTGTCAGTGTAATGGATATATGATACTGTCTCCCTTGTGTCTTGCTCTTTTTGTAGGGTATGAAAAAAATGACCAGGTATGCTAGTAACCTCCTGCTTTTTGAACGAGGATTACCAATGACAGAGACTGGCAACCACTGTTCTCCAATACATAAAAGGAATATTTTGTTTGTACTTGTGTAGCATCCTCTACTTTGATTAAATTTAACAAAAAAGAGGAAAAAATTAGGGTTAAAAATACAGTGTGGTCACATACTGGATCACTTGTATGCCCCATTTGATCAGTCTACTAAACCGAGCGAATGTACCGGACTGTGCATGAGTATGAAATAACAGAACCGCCCTTTAAAGATGGTGACAAAATGCATGAAACTGTCTGTGATGTAAGCAGTAGGGATTGCTTGCTGAAGAAACCTGCACCAGGCCGTCTCCTAGCAACAGGCAGACAGTGGTGCTACACTATAAATAACCGTGTGCGCGCACGAGCGTGTGTGTAAAGCAAAGTAGCTTGCAGGAACAGGGACCAGAATTTTAGGGCATACCTAGGCATTACATAAGCATGTTATATCGAGTGTGATTTGGTTTGTGGAGCAGTTCTGCATCGCTGTTCAGCGACGGGCAAACGTACGTTTACAGCGGTACATGCAAGGTGTTATAGACTGTGCTAGTAAGCACAGACAGACAGCTAAAGAAATTTAGACCGGTCAAGAGAAAAGTGTAGAAGAACAACTCTGACTACACACCAGTGGTGAACACACGGTGACAGACAGATCGAATGTGCTGTTACACGTGTTTGTGATGCAGACGTGCATTTTTTGTTTGTTTTTCTTATTTTGTATGGACACGGTGCCCTTGTCAGGTCCTGGTATTGTCATGTGTCTGACTGGATAATAGAAAGAAGCTATTAGCCTCTGCTGCCACAAGGGGGAGAAGTGAAATCTCATCCTGGCACTCTTTCAGATATCTCGTCCCCGGTGTTTTCCTCCCCCACCCTTCCATGGTGTACTTGTCAGCATCTGTTCTCCACCGCCTGCTCCATCTCTCTTTTGCCGAGACGTGGTGCTCTCTTTAACTCCCTTCAACGGTGGCTGCAGAGAAAAGCCCTCATGAAACTCTAAATGATCCCAAAGAGATTCATCACGTGGTTGGATGTATATTCTTTAATAAAGAAAACCCTCCTAAGTTCATTGTCATTTTAATAGAAGCTGATCTTTATTCAAGGTCGGCACCATTTGCTCTTTGACTTTTCCACGTTTATTCACAGTATATTCATGCACACATTAAACCGGATCCACTCTTGGTCCATTTATATTGTGCCAGCCCACATACGATGATAATTCAACGTTGAAATCACTGTTGCACAAGCAATTCGAAAAGAAGGTCAGCCAGCATAACACCCTCTACGCTGCCTGCATCTACTGCGTCATCTTTCCTCTATGACTGTGCGTCTGAGGCTCCGGTGGCGGTGGTGTTCTCCTGCACGGCCGCAGAACGCAGCACCTCGGATTCTCCCTGCCACCGCCTCCCGCCCCCCCCCAACCCTGCTCATCCACTGGAGAAAATTCCCATCAGGCAGCGGGGCTGCACACTCACTTCCTGGCCATATTCAACATGTTGGATCAGTCGCACTTCCTGCAGCACCGTGCTGAGTTCGGAGGCAGATGTCAGCCCACAGCAGGAAGCCGCAGGCGGGGGGGAGTGGCCTACCCTTCACCTCCCCCCACCCCCCGCCTAATCAGGGAACTCCAGCAAGGCTTAGACCAGTCCGGTTGGTTGGAGATATGCCAGAGAGCAAAGGGGTGAGTTTCACAGGCTGGTAAATTCCAAAGCATTCATCACCGAGTAAAATACACATACCTCAACCTATTATGGGCCCGAAACTACTGGTCCTGAACAGTGTGAGTACACTCTTCAGTTCTGGTCTGGCATGTATCTCAAAGCAGTGCTCTCACATCCATATCACATATTAAATTATATAGATTTATTACATATAGAAAGCAAGGTTCAATTCAGCATTCATATTCTGAGTCTGACGCATGTAAACCATGCATGTTTTACAAAAGTAAACCAGTCATGCTGTCGTGTTCAGGTTGGACAAGCATATATACTGCAACAGTATCATTGGTGAAGCCTTTTTTGGCTTTCAGTAGAAGCTAGCCGACATTTTTCTGTTGCTTTTTACCTTTCAGTACTGGTTAGCTGATATTCCATGATGGATGTGTGTGACCTCTGGTTCTTGCAGAGGTCACCTTCATCCTCTGCCCTGTTAAGTCTCTTCTAAAATGCCTGCTTTGATTGGTGGCCTGACCTGTCCATCATGGCGCACAGCCCTCCCTAGTGCTGCCGAGGGTTAACCCTAACCCTAACCCTCATCAAAGTAAAGCGTGGCAGAGTCAGGACACACGTGGTCATTCCCATCAAAGCACACTAGAACCATTGAGAGAGACAGTAAAGTGTTCGACAGCAATGAAAATGCAACGTGCTCAAAGTTTCGTAGTCATGAAAACTGTGGCTTTTAATGTAAACACTACATTCGATTGGTTTTCCAGCACGAACATCCCACATGAAAGAACAACCATTCACTAAAGAAGAGGAAGAAAGAAGCAGCACAGAAAGCATTCACTGGGAGAGGAAAAAAAAAAGACCAAAGTAAAACCAACGCTAGGGTGAAGGGGCCAGAGGAGGAACAGAAACGTCAAAAGCGTAACTGGTATACGTCATTATACACAGTTCGTTATTTTTTTTTTCCGTCTTCTTTTCTCATAAGTCAGACTCAGAAGGCAGGAAACAGGGAGGAGGGATACATCATTCCAAATCTACGTGTGTTGAGTGAGACCTGTGCTTTTCTATGCAGACCTGGAAGGTGTTTTTTTTTCCTTTTTTTATATATATATGTATATCTTGAGTAGTACAATTCCCCAAAAAGAAAAGAAAAAAAAAAAACACAAGAAGAAGGAAAAGCGCATGAAATCTGTACAGGCATGCGCAGAGGTCGGGCCCCACCAGCACCGGGATGAGGCCTGCGCACCAAGGAGTGGCTCTTCAAAAACCAAACAAAAAATAGATACATATACCGTTATTCGGGTTTAAGTAAACACACCGCAATGCAGGGCAAACAGGCAAAAGAAAAAAAAAGAAACGAAAAAAAAAAAAGAATTGGTTCAACATCAACAGTAAGTCAGTAAGAACGGTTCAAGAGTGGATCGCAGGAACTCTTGCAAAAAATTTATTTTTTTTAAAAAAGGGGGAAGAGAAAAAAAAGTTTTTTAGCTACAAAGCACAAGAAATATACCTTTAATAATATTACAGAATCATCATTGATATTGTTATTATCATCCTTGTTATTGTCATAATTATTGTTTTCTTCTTTTTTTCTTGATTAAGTCTACTTGTAAAGATTCTAGAACCAGAGGATTGGATCTACAGGTTTCTACAAAGACACACAGCCCAGTGACCATCATCCATACGGCACCATATCATTGGCTGTTTTTTTCTTAGCCCCGCCCAAATGCCTCCCCCTCCCACCCAGTTTACACGATGCTCTCTCTTTGTTGCTGCTGTGTATCGTTCTTTTCTTTTTTTCTGTTTTACTTTTTTTCTTTTTTTTTGGTCTTTTTTGCCTTTTCTGAGGGTTTTATTTATTATTTTTTTTCCTCAACATCATCTAAGTGAAGCAGGTAGCCGTTTCTTTATACAAAGGCTGAAGGTTCATGCTATGTGTGAGAAGACTTGGGAGACGGGACGGACTCCATTACCCAGCCTGGAGAACAACTAAACCAGGACGTCTGGGAGAAGAAGGGAAACGGAAAGGATGGACAGAATCGGGAGCTATCGGGAGAACGGAGTATATGGGGAAGAGGTGCGTGGGACAGACAATCAATAAATAAATTAATAAATTAATCAACAAATAAAAAACGTAGCGGTTCCTTACATGACAGTGTTAATAGATTTTCATGATCATGAGCTAGTGTTGCTAGAACTGTTCCCAGACCCACCATTCTTAGAAGGTTGGCACTAATATGACAATTTCAATGAACAGGTCTGGTCAAAGGGCTCAGTCATACACTATATGGCCCCAGACATACACAGCAAATAGAGCTGGCCTACCCCAGTGACAGGAACGAACAAAGAGTGAACGAGACTCAACAAAACGAAAAGAGAGAGAGGCTTGCAGGGAGCAATCCTTGGGGTTTCCTTTCTCTACGACATGGAGCTGCTGAACAGAACGAACCAGAATCACTATGAAATCCCAGTCTGATAAAAACCCAAAGAACAGGGGCACGCTACAACCGCAGTTTTGGCTCGACTCACGTTAACCGTTGTGCTCATGCCTAGCTTAACTGTCGAAACCATGGATACAGCAATCGTTTTTTGTTTTTTTTTCCTTCTCCTCATTACGTCTTTATCATAACATTGTATACTCAGGCAAACACGCGTTACCAGTGACACCCCCTGACTGATACGCACGTAATAAATATACATACGACAAACGAAATCATAAAAATATAGTAAAAGAAAGACATTTTGAGAACAAAATGAAGGTTGTTTAGTTAAAACAACATAAAGACACGGTGGAAAATGGGAAAACAAACATGAAACGGCAAAGAACAAAAGAAAACAAAAGAAAACAAAAGGTCCCAACTTTGTTCTAAAACCGTAAAGGCTGGGTTTCTATAAGAAATCAGTTCTGTTGGCAGCTCTTTGAAAGACAAACTAAAAACATTTTTATATATATATAATATTTATATATATGTATATGTATATGCCTATTTTAAAATTATTATTATTATTTACCAACTTGCATTTTCAATAATAATCATTTCCAAAGGGTTGAGAGCGAGGGAGAGACCTCAGTACAAGCCACAGCCTCGCAGGTTATTGGCGATGATGATGTCAGTGACGGCATCAAACACCACCTGGATGTTTCCCGTATCCGTGGCGCAGGTCATGTGACAGTAGATCTCTTTATTGGGCGAGCGGTTCTTGCTCTCGAACTGTGCTTGGATATAAGCTGCCGCGTCATCGTAAGTGTTTGGGCCTGCAGGGATGAAGGGGGGGGGGGGGGTACAGTTTAACCAGCAAGCACAACAACTCACCAAGCACACAGCCTTCTTGACTGATCTCAAACCTGCTGACACGCCTGAAACCGACAAATAAGCAGTTATTATTTCTCAGTGTGGTAGAAACGTCCGATATCTCAAAGGCTCTCAGTTCTGTCCGTCTCCCAGTTCCACCGTGTTGGTATTTCTGGACAGGGTGAGAATTTTGCCAACGGTAAAAGGATATCACAACAGTGGATAGCGCGCACACACACACACTCACACACTCACACACACACTCACACACTCACACACACACACTCACACTCACACACACACTCACACTCACACACACACTCACACACACACACACTCACACACACACTCACACACACACTCACACACACACACACTCACAAGAAGCCTGTCACATCAGGATGTTCACACATACTGGAGATAACTCCCTGGAGATCCTCCTAGCTGTTCCCCATCATGCCTGTTTAGAGTCATGCTGGACCCCTGTACTTATCTCGCTCTTCCCTGTATTTAAACACACCCCCTTTTTCCTGCTCTGGCGCAACACGTCCTGCTGTTAGACAAGAGTGAGGCTGGACCTCCTGGAAACGCTCTCTGGTGGGGGGAGATTAGAGTGCAGAGATGCTGGGCAGTGGAGCATGGAGGGGGAGCGGAGCTACAAACGGGACAGCAGGAGTCCCTCAGGAACTCGTACAGATAGCATGGAGACGACCGGCACGTAGCCGGGCACTAAGTGAGGGAGGTGCAGAGTCAGAAGGAGAGAGAGAGAGAGAGAGAGAGAGAGAGAGAGAAAGAGAGAGTGAGTGAGAAGAGAAAAACAACAGGGAGAAAGACAGGGAAGACTCTTTTGTAGTTTTTGAAGCCACTTACTGTGAAAGTGACAGGATGGTACATTCCACGATTTTCTCATCACACACCAGACATTGTTAGAAAATACACTTTAGACACTTGAGTTACAAAAAAGGCCCGTCATAGACTTGCACATAAAGACAATTGGCCGTGTGAGTTAGACACCCTCATGGGTGAACGAAGGGAAGATGCGTCTTCTGGTCACTACCACGGTCCTTTTCATGCACAGCTCTTTTCATGCACAGAAACAGGAATGTAAGCTTGAGATTTTCCTTTCACAAATATACCTCAACTTGTGTTCATTGTGCAACCATCACTCTGCGGTTGTAAAAAATCACAGATTTCTTTTGAAATTTTATAATAGGTTAAAGCCAAACCTCAGACAATTTAATTCCCATGATGCCCTCTCAAAACCCTAATTCTGAGTCCTGAACTCACTCACTCTCTCTTAGATGGTTGACGCTTCATAGTCAGATCCCACAAACTTACCTCAAGTCCAATAACAGCACGCAGTTCAGTTTAATTTTCCAGTTAACTTCATTCTAGCTTTGGTAATTTTAACTGCGGAATGGGAAACCATGCCAGTTTCTACACAGTCTGTGACAATGGCTTGGTGTATCTGAACAAAAATAAGACTGTGACTTTATCCAGGTTTATCCGGGTGCGTTCTTACCCGTGTACTCCGGGAAACAGATACTCAAGGGTGATTTCTTGATCTTTTCAGCGAACAGGTCTTTCTTGTTGAGGAAGAGAATGATAGAAGTGTCAATGAAGAATTTGTTGTTGCAGATGGAGTCGAACAGCATGAGAGACTCGTGCATGCGATTCTGCAGGAGAACAGAAGAGAGAAAAAGGGAGCGAGAGAAAGAAACACAGGAGAAGTTAGACTGAGAAAATGAGCTTAAAAGCAGACAGGGTGAAGGTGAGGAGGAAACCGTGGCCTGGAGTCCAGAGTGGAGAGAAGCAGTACCTGGTGCCCCTGTCCAGGCACGATGCAGGTCAGACTCTGGACCAGGAAGCCTTAGTGCTGAAACTACAGAAACCTGTTCGTGTGTGTGAAAGCACAACGGCCTCATGGGTCCATGACATGTTCATTCTGTGTTTGTGTGTGTACAAAAATAATTAATAAATAAAAATACCTGAACATAACAAGAAGAGCGGAAAGAAGGTTGAGGAGAGAGAGAGAGAGAGAGAGAGAGAGAGAGAGAGAGAGAG
>JAOYMR010000026.1:21237020-21251188 GCA_025802075.1 Tenebrosternarchus preto | reverse complement strand
AGAGAGACAGAGAGCGAGAGAGAGAGAGAGAGAGAGAGGGAGAGAGAGAGGGAGAGAGAGAGAGAGGGAGAGAGAGGGAGAGAGGGACATATGCAAGCAGGGATGTAGGTGTAAATGTGTTTCCATTTCTTTCAGTTTGACCAGATCTGTATCCTGTATGGTTTCTGCATGTCTACGTCCCTTCAGTACAGCAGCACCAAGACAGGCCTTTTCCACCCACACTCCTCTAACATTTTACCATCAATCTTTAATACCATTAACATCATTACAGTAGCAGCCAAAGAAGTAATAAAAGCATTGATATTTTGTTACCAAAGCCATTGAAATTCCATTGTGTTCTGCCATCAGAGTACACGTTTGCATCGTTCTGAACCATGGACAATGTCAACATAAGTCAACATGCTCTCTCCCTGAAGGTGAGGCAATAAATACTAGTTTCAGCAAATGTAAACTGTGTCTTTCAGCAGAAGACTGGGAGTATGGTGAGGACTTTGAAGGTGGTTCCTTCACGTCTAATTCCGGAGGTCAAAGTGAACGTTCTAAACACACGGAGAAGACCCTGCCCCTGCTATGTGCTGATAGCTAAACATTCAATTCGATCAGACCATTGTGGTTTTGGTGTTTGTTGCTTTTCTCATGGAAAAAAAAAAATCACAATGGTTGATTCGCTCCGTCAACCTGACGGTTCAACGTATTGGGGGGGATAAATGATTGAATGTAGTGGCTGACTGACTGGTGGGTCTGTATCTAGTAGCTTAATAAAACAGATTCTAAACAATGTCACTTTGTATACATTTCAGAACCATTTCCTGTCAGGGAATGGTCCAACATGAAGATGTTTTTATAATAAATTACCCAATGTAAAATCTGGCAAGTTTTGTATGTAGTTTGCACACTATATTGTGTTGTAGATTTTCTTTTGAGATAATTATTGCCATTGTTACCCATCAATCTACAACTAAATCACCCATAAAACATGAGTGAAAATATTTTTAGAGACATTCGAAATTTAACTAGGCATCAAAAACTGAAATATCTGGTTTACAAAATCATTCGGACCCTTTTCAGTGACACTTCAGATTATGGTTCAGTGTGTCCTGCTGCACACTGAATTTGAACAAGCATACACCCGGATCTATAAGGGCTCGCAATTTACAACGTAACGTCAGAACCAAAATAACGAGTCCAAGAAGCGTGTCCCAAGTCACAGATCAAGGAAGAGATATAAAACAATATCTAAGATCTTGACTGTTCCCAGGACCACAGTGGCCTCTGTCATTGTGAAACTGAAGAATCTTGGCACAACCTCAAACCTTCTAGACCTGGTTGCCTGGGCAATAAAGCCTTGATTGGGGAGTTAAGAAAAAACCCAGTGGTCACTAAATGAGCTCTGACAATCCTGTGCAGAAATGGAAGAACCTACTGAAAAGAAAACCTTCAGGCCTTTATAGCAGAGGTCCAAGATGAAAGCCACTTGGACAGTGTGCTTGGAGTTTACTCAACAGCATGTAAAGGAGTGTGGAAACATGTGGAAAAGATGTGATCTGATGAGATGAAAACCAGCGTCTCTGGGCAGACTTCATCACTCTGGTAAAACCATCACTATGGTAATACCAGCCCTAAGTTAATACCATCACTATGGTAATACCAGCCCTACGTTAATACCATCACTATGGTAATACCAGGCCTAAGTTAATACCATCACTATGGTCATACCATCCCTAGGGTGAAACAGGTTGGTGGGACCATCTTGCTGTGGGGGTGCAAGGACTGAGGACAACCGAGGGACAGATGAATTTAGGCAAAAACTGGAACATGCTTGAAGAAAAACACCTCCAGAGTGTACACAATCTCAAACAGGGGAAACAGTTCACCTTTCAACACAAGAAAGACCCAGAGCATACAGCCAGCAATACTGGAGTGTCTTCAAGGCAAGTCCCTGGATGTCTGGAAAGGCCCAGCCAAAGCCCAATCAAACAACTGTGGAGAGACCTGAAGATGGTGGTTCACTGATGCTCACCATCTAATCTGATTAAGAGGATGTGTCAAGAAGAAATGGGTACACTGCCCAAATCAAAGTGTGCTAAGCTTGTAGAGACACATCCAATAAGATTCACAGCTGTAACTGCTGCCATAGGGACACAGACAAAGTGTTGAATTAAAAGGGTCTAAATACTTCTGTGAACAAGAGATTTCAGATAATGATTTGGAAATAATTATCAAATCTCTATAAAAACTGTTTTGACTTTGTCATTAGGGGTGATTAAGTGTAGATTGATGGGTAAAATTGTAATGAAATCAATTCAAAATCAAACCAACATCAGAAAGACTGAAGAGTAAAGGGCTTTCAGAATCTGTAGAGCCCTGAATGACGCAATTACCCAATATGAAGAAATAAAGCAATATAAAGCAGCCATTCTTACACCTGTTGTGAAATAAACCTTTGATGTGAGGAGATTTGTTTACCTGTTTATCTTTTTAATTTATAGACTTTAGTATATATGTAGTGATGAGTGGTTTGAGTGTGTGTATAACTCACCGTGGTCTCATCTTCATGCAGGACCTGATCATATCCACTCAGAGCTACACAGAAGATGATGGCAGTCACATCCTCAAAGCAATGGATCCACTTCTTCCTTTCTGACCTTTGACCTCCCACATCAAACAGCCTGCGAACATATGACATGGCATGATGTCATAACTGCACACTGCCCTGCACCCGCAGCAGAACTGCATACCGTAACTCAGTACAGTGTTTTCGTGTAGACACAACACCTAGGAGAAGGTTTCATCCCAGCGGTTCTCCTGAAAGGGCATGGAGCACGGTACTTGTAGTGTTCATTCAGCTCACACGTATGACTCAGTCCAGGAAAGACATAATAATTAACTAATGAGCTGAATCAGGTCAGAATCACAGAATCGTTCCAATAAGGGTCTGCTGTATTTCAATCACTGTAAGATAAGATGTTCTGAAATGGAACGTCTACGCATGGTGATCCACTGCCTAAAACATCAATCTGAAGTTATTTTATGGATCAGATGCAGCTTATACTTCCGTAACTGGGTTATAAAATTGCACTATTTGGTTTCAGTTCCAGCTGTCTACATTATTACTATGATACTGTTGGGGAGCTGAGGTACTGTTACACCTGCTGTTCTCCTAGTGGGCATCCAACGAAGCTTCTGACCCCGTTTTGTATCGTATGGAAACCTTCTGGCCAGTGGTGAGTGCAATTCGGCTTTTTATAGTTGCAGTGAGTGTTTCTCTAGTCTGCTCTGCGAGATTTTGCTTGAGCTGTTATATTTTTTTGTGTGTCTCTGAGAGAGAGAGAGAGAGAGAGAGAGAGAGAGAGAGAGAGAGAGAGATAGTGTCTCAAAGAGAGAGAGAGAGAGAGAGAGATAGTGTCTCAGAGAGAGAGAGAGAGAGATAGTGTCTCAGAGAGAGAGAGAGAGAGAGATAGTGTCTCAAAGAGAGAGAGAGAGAGAGAGAGAGAGAGTGTCTCAAAGTGAGAGAGAGAGAGAGAGAGTCTCACAGAGAGAGAGAGAGAGAGAGAGTGTCAGAGAGAGAGAGAGAGAGAGTGTCTCAAAGAGAGAGAGAGAGAGATAGTGTCTCAAAGAGAGAGAGAGAGAGATAGTGTCTCAGAGAGAGAGAGAGAGAGAGAGAGAGAGAGAGAGAGAGAGAGAGAGAGAGAGAGTGTCAGAGAGAGAGAGAGAGAGAGAGAGAGAGAGAGAGAGAGAGAGAGAGAGAGAGTGTCTCAGAGAGAGAGAGAGAGAGAGAGAGAGATAGTGTCTCAGAGAGAGAGAGAGAGAGATAGTGGAAGTGACGGACCAACTGAAGAAGATAGATAGAGCAGGAAAACAAAGAAGGGAAGGGTAAGAATCAACGATTCCATTTGACCCCCCCTCACAAGTAAACTTTCTCAAAATTAACAGTATAATCACTTTCAGATAACTGCTCTCATAAATGCATTCATATAGTTTGTGTGGGTACACCAAAGAAGGACAGGAATACTGAAATCATTATTGTTATAGACAGTATCCTTCAGGACAAAGGGGAAGGGGCCGTGTTGACTTTTAACAATATAAGACTCAGAAGTGGAGTTGAAGGTTTTGAAGGAATTGCATTTGGGTTCCAGAGAGGGACTGGACAGAAGAACATACCTGAAGTGCAGGTTCTTGAAGGTGAAGTGGGTCTCTACAATGCCAGTAGTCTTCACTCGGGTCCTCAGAATATCCTGTTCTGTGGGCTGGTAGTCTGCAGCACCAATCCTATCTAAACTATCTAGATAACTGAGAGAGAGAAAGACAGGGAGAGAGTGAGTGAAGAGAGAGAATTTTGAAAGTCTCCAAAAAAAAAAAAAAACTGAGGGGGGGGGGAAATCATATTACAGTTCTCACAAGGCACTAATGATGACATTCATCTCAAATGACTCTGAAATCCACGACTTTGTTAGTTTAAAGAGATGAATCAAACACGCTTTCATTTATCATGGCTCATCTCAAGCACATCAAAGGCCGGCTGTAGTTAGGTCTGGAGCCGACATGTCACTCTTCCCTGCCACGTGCTGGAGACGTCATCCATGACTACATCCCTACACGCACAAGGAAGAGGTGGTCTATGGGGTTGTACAGGAATGATATAGTGGCCTGGCCACAAAACACCAAACTGCCGTTGCTTCTTGGCAGAAATTGAGGTGGAGAAACGTAAGCCATTCTTCTTGGGTGATGAAAAGACAGAAAGACCTGGTGTTGGAAAATCCTCACAGATGCTGATCGACCTTGTTAACTGCAAATGTTGTGAAAGGACCATCAGAACAATACAAACACTAATAAAATAACTGTCAATCCTAAAGTTCATATCAGCAGTGACACAGATCAGAAATAACGCATGGTTGAACATCCATCATTTATAGCAGATACACCTCCTCCACATATCTCTCTCCACCTCCATCTATCTCTCTCTTCCTCTCTCAGTCTCTGCCTCCGCCCTCATCTCTCTCTGCCTCTCTCTCTCCGCCTCCTCCCCATCTATCTCTCCGTCTCTCTCTGCCTCCCTCCGTGTCCCTACTGGTCCATCTGTGCCGTCTCCATGGTGCTCTCAGTTCTGTGGCCAGCGGCTCTGAGGGCAGCTGTAGCATCCAGCAGCCGCACACCAGCACTCTCCATCCCGCAATGTCCTGCACACGTGACACACGGTTTACCCTGCACCCAAGCGGGCCTGTGCACGGGTGCCTGGATGAATCATTAATAAATGACTGCTGAATGTTTGGTAACAGCAGGGTTAATAGGGCGCCGCTGGTGCAAGTGTGCCATGCTGGCAGTGCCCAGGTGCCTAAAGCCCAGCACCAGCTCATTAGCTCTTGTCCCTGAAGAGGAGGCCCTGCTCCCAGAACACTGGCAACAACCAGAGAGAGAAAACAAGGAAAGAGATGGAGAGAAAATGAGAGAGAGAGAGAGAGAGGGAGGGAGGGAGAGAGGGAGGGAGAGAGAGAGCGAGAGGGAGAGAGAAAAGGGTGGAGAAAGAGAGAGAGGAGAGAGATGGGGGAGGGGGCAGAGAGAGTGAGAAAGGAGTTTCATTAAAACTTGTTGCAATGTTTGTCTACTTCTGTATAATTTTTAATATGATTAGTTATTATGGATATTTTGTTTAAAATTCATATATATATATTTCAGGGAGAGGGAGAGAGAGAGAGAGAGAGAGAGAGACAGAGAAAGAGTGTGGGCATTGAGCGTGGGTATCGCTGCTTTAATGTCCTCTTAAATAAGCCCTGCTGAAAAACAGCTGTCTGCAATACACCTTGCCCACTCCAGAGGGCACCACTGCCACTAACGGGCCTCATTGAAATGCATTAATGTTTAATTGGGGAGCTGGTGCCCTGCAGGCCTGCTTAAGGGCAACGCGCTGGCGGGTTCTTTCATGTCTACCTGAGAACAAACTCCGCCCACAGGATGCATGCTGGACACCACCACACTACTCTTCACACCCTGTTCAAGAATCCACACACCAAATCCATACTTGTTCTCATCTTTGTACCTTTGCCTTGAATTTATCCTGTCACTTTGTTGGTGTGAGAAGAGCCCCATGTCCACTCTGCCTCTCCATCTCTCTCTGTCTCACTACTGCTCTGTTTATCACAGAGCTCCTTCAGACATGTGCTGACTCCGAATGAATGCTGCCAGCGATGAACATTTGTACCGTCACGGATTTCTGAGTGGAGGGACAGCACGAGCCACTCGGGCTTTTACTCTTTTCATTCATATTAAAAGACCTGTGTGTGTGTGTGTGTGTGTGTGTATGTGTGTGAGAGAGAGAGAGTGTATGAGCAGAGCATGAGACCTTTTTGGTCCAGCAGTGTGGTCAGTGGCAGCAAACGTCATGCCCTGCTGTAGCCTGCTGCATGAACAAGGCGTCTGCGTTACACTGTGTTACACTGCATTACACTGTGCTACACTGCCAGCAGTCTAAACCACACAGCTTATTCTTACAGCAGAAGCAGACAGCTGGTAGTTGGTCAGGCTTCTCTGCGGGAAGAGGGTCTCAAACCCCATATACAACAAAAGCAAACCAAATTAAAAAAAAAAAAATATATATATATATATATATATTCTGCTGAATAATGGGACAATTTAACTGGTAATTTCTGTAAACAAACAGTGGAGTCAGTCTACTGATGTTAACTCTCAACTTTTCCTAAAATAACATCTAACATTTATAGAAGAGACAACAGTGCCGCAAGTGACAACTGCATCACAATAAAAACAAACAGTATGCAGACAATTATGAGCAGTCTTGAGTCAGTCGTCATTTTCTGCTTAGGTATTCTAAAGTGTCTAAAATGACAAAGCAAGGTTGAGTACTTTGGGTAAAACAAATTAGAGACGCCATTTTCCATTACGAAGAGAGAAAAACATGAAAAAAACATGAGACTTCCCATCACGAGAAAAGAAAACAACTTTAGAGAAAAAGATGATTAATTTGTTTAATTAATTTGTTTTTTAATCAAAAGATTTTAATTTAATGATGTATCTTTTAATTTCTGAAATACACAGTAAAGTCCATGATGACTAGTACAGCAATCAAAGATTTTTTGGCTTTTTTCCCTTGATTTTAAAATGGCTTCAAGGTTACGCTGCCCAATGTCAGCTTTCATTTACGCGGTTTCCATGTAAATCATACAAGAATAAAACCCTTAATACACACAGAATTCTATTTCAGGGAACTGTGTATAAATGAGCTCATTAATATAGGCTTAAACAAAACTGTCTTTTTTAATACTTGGTTACAATCCTGACTGCCTAAAGTCTGAAATCCACAGCTAGTCACCAGATGGTGAGAAGCTTTCTAGCTAGGCCAGAAATACAGCCAGTGTTAGCTCCAGTGTTAGCTCCTGCAAGCTGTGCGGGTTCGTGGCGTGTCAGATCAGGAGGCCTGTCAAGTCAAGAACACAGCGTTCTTTTTTTCGGTCCTTTTTCAAACCTCCTGCTGCTGCTGCAAGGTGAAGCGTCACCCTGCTGTAAGGCGTGGCATTAGAGCCAAGCGGTCACAAAGCTTCAGCATGCTTCAGAAGCCAGCGTCAGGCAGTCAGAGCTTCCAGCCCAGAGAGCCACTTCCCCTGGCAGCCATATATGGACCACCGAAGAGGTCGGGACAGGTTGGGTCACGAACAGGTTTTTGTTTGTTTGTTTGGGGTTTTTTTTGTCCATCCTTTCTCTATTTTAGGACCATGGAGGTTCCATGGTCCTCATCCACCCATAGGACTGAAGATGTTTGTCATGTTGCTGTTCTGAGAGCACATGGTGATAAACTCAGAATTCAGCATGGTGCTTTTTCTTCGGGGTAGTCTTTGACATATCTATTTAGGGATTATGACAGTGTGCCTGATCTGGTCAACAGTTTGGTCCTCTGTCAGGCTATTTGCTGTTTCTCAGCCTGGAAGACCAAACCACCTCTTCATGTACCCAACAATTCATGCGGAGTCAGCGAACACCGTGGTCGTGTTCCTCACATCTTCAACCAGCTTCTTTGGCCAGGACATTCTTTTAAGTCCTCGTGTTGAGAGTCCACAGGTTCCCGCCATTAAAAGCCACATCCAGAATAACCTGCTTTTGTTGGGTCAGTGTGTGGAAGAGCCTCACAGTAGGCCAGGAGAAACTGAGCAGTCAATTGACCAAATACATCTGGTCCACTAAACTGGGACGACTGTGTATAGAAAAGAGCTAGCAATTTGCCCACTAAAATGCTTATGTAAAATGCTCAAATGAAAGCTCGCAGGCTGCTGTTGCCTGCGTTCAGACCAACATGGTGGAGCACGGTGAGGATCTCACTGCGTGCAGGACGCAGTCCATCTACCCTGCCACAACTTCAAACTGCACCATTCCATCATGTTTCTCCAGACTGCCAAGAACCCTGAGTGAATTTCCATGTCGATGGCTTTGTTTGTATATTTACCATTACCTTCTTTTTATATATCGTGGTTTTCTGTGTAATACAGTAGATGTTTTTTTTTTTGTTTTTGGGTGTTGCAGAGATGCAAAGAGGAGGTAGGGTGCTTGGGTGCACTGCCTGTTCTATTGCCCCTCTCTTTTTAATATGGGAAGCTTGTATCCCTCTCCACTCAGGCGGCTTGCCAGCTCTGCCCCTCCCCCTCCAACACACACGTACACACACACACACACACACACACACACACACACACACACACACACACACACACACACACACACACACACACACACACTCCCATCTATTGCTTCTTGAGTGCTCTGCCTGGCAACACCTCTCAACAGCCAGCCTGCTGTCTGCTGCATCTCATCAGCATGAGAGAGCGAACAGGGGAGGGGAGGGAGGAAGAGGGAGAGAGGAGGAGAGGGAGTGAGGCAGAGGGAGAAAGAGAGAGAAAAAGAGAGAGGGAGGGAGTGAAAAAAGAAGAGTGCGAGTGTTAGACAACTGGAAGAACTAGAGAGAGAGAGAGAGAGAGAGAGAGAGAGAGAGGGAGCAAGAACGAGTACAACATACAAGAGAAACAGTGAGAGAAAGAAAGGGAGTGAGTGCACGAGAGAGAGATACGGCAAGAGAGAGCGAGTACAAGGGGGGAGTTCTGGAGGAGTATCGGGAATAGAAGAAGTGGACAGGAGGCAGGAAAGTGGGGAGGACCAGGCCCCACCGTCAGGAGAGAGCATGAGCCACTCCATTAGGGAGGAAAGGAGAGATTACTGGTTCCAGCAGGGCGCCGCAGGAAGAGAGAGGAGAGCAGAGAGTTGGAGCACAGACCACCGAGCAACAAGCCAAGGGAACTCTGGCGACAACCAGAGCTTCTCAAAGGGAAAAACGAAGACTGGACAATCTGGCTACAGCACCCCCATGTGGCCCAGGAGAAGACTGCAGGAGAGCACCATCTGAGGCTCACCGTGTGAGCCTCAGATGGCAGGAGTTTTCCACGGACACGCAGCCGAGCGGGGAAGCAGGGAGGAGGCCCAGCACCTCCGTGATAAGGACCAGAGGCAGGGCACCCGCGCACCCTGTAGGACGAAACACTGGGGAGGTGTGAATGCATGTATTAGCGTGTTATTAGCACTCCCACAGTTCTCTGCAAATCTGCTCCATGCACCCTAGCGGTATCGTACCTGCAGGCGTATGCAAGCAAGAGCTCGACCCCACGTAAGCTCATCAACCCCCCCCCACGAGGCCGACCAATATGACGTTCATCATCTCGGAGTAAGACGACAGGAGGTCCAAGGGCTGCAGTTCCTAACCCGGGACACAGTGGTCGGATTATGGTCGGATTATCTCCAGGAGCCGATCGAAGAGTGAGCAAACCAGATGTGGTTACCATGCATGCGCAAGAGTGGGCAGGAAGTGGACAACCTCAGCTCCCTGTTCAGAGTCCAGCTTCACAACAGGATGGTGTGACATTTCCCTACTGACCACAGGGGCTCACCAGCTCTGAGTACAGTGAGGATGGTCAGACATTTCATTCCTGATGTTCACAGCGGATAGAAAATCTACAGTGTGCAACTCTTTTTTTTTTTTGTGGTGCATCATGAGAGTGCTGCTGGCATTATATATTGATTCGTTTGTCTAGGAATAAAGCCATAATGTCTCAGAGAAACACGTCCCTGGTTATTAAAATCCAAACGAAGAATTTGGAAATTGGGGCATGTGAAAGGTGGAACAAAAGATTGATGGGCACTACCACCAATCACTCCATCTCTGTACCTTTAAACCATTGGACAAGCCGACAGGAAGCAGATGATGCATTCAGCTGATCAGTAGTAAACCAACTATAGTCTAGATTTAGTTTATGCTGAGTTTAGGGACGTGTGTACAGTCTGGTTAGGTCGATAAGCCAAGCTTTATGTGAAGTCGCGTTTGAATAAAAACCTTGATCTTGATGCAGAGAGAAATAGACAAGACTTCCAGCATCAGCTCCTCCGTGTAGAGACATGGAAAGGGGAAAGCTGCTCAGTGCTGGTTGATGGGAACGGTGATCACTCGCACACGCCCTGCAGTCTCGGCACACACACCCCATGACTTCACTCACAACTCCACTAGTGGCAGACTGCACCGAGGATTCGTGAGCAGCCATTTTGCGCAGGACCGAGATTCTCAGAGATGAGTAACTGTCAAATTAAACTGTTCAGGGCAGCAAATAACGCGGAAACCATGACTCGAGCAAACTAACCCAGTGAAGTCTTCTCACTGGTGTCCTTCGTGAGGAGCGTCAGCCTTCAGCTGAGGAGCAAACTGCAGTTCCTGAGTCAGCAAGCAGTCGGGAGAAAAACAAGTAAAAAAAATTTTTTTAACATGTTTAGATTCTGACGGACGCCACGTGGTGCGTTACCGTGCCAGGAAGGAGAAGCTCCTTGGAAATATGGAGCCTGAACCCATTGTGTCCTTTTCATAAATTCTCAGCGTTGCACGGTGTCCCTGCTCCCTCCCCAGTTCCTCCTCATCAGCAAAATTCCTTGTGCCATCTCGAGGAGCAATTTGTCTTCATCTAAACAACGTTCTCCTCGCACGTCGACCTCGCGAGCCACCGAAGCGAACGCCACGGAGCAGGTCCTGAGCTCCACCGACTGCCATCTTTCATCTAGAGAGCGCATTTGCCTGCGTCCAATCAAAAGCGTCCTGCAGCACGAGCTGTAATTGCATCTGTCGTTTTGACGTTAGTGCTCACTCGCACTCTGGGGAGACGGTTAATGCTGAGTGGCGGCAAATATCACAATTAGCCGCTACGATCCAGTGAGAAAAACTCTATTAAGTGACTGAACAAAGGACGGCGTGGACAGATCTGGTAACAATTTAAAGGGACTCACACACACATTAGAAAAGTACCATTAACAGCATGGAACTGGGAAAACACATATTTACTTCTGGCTGTGGAAGGGAGGGTAGATATACTTAAAGTTAAACTGACTGATGGATTAAATGTGATTTCAAAATCAACAGGATTTTCTTTGTTTAAAACTCCCCTTTGCTTTTATGTGTAATATTTGTTTCGTGATTTCGACCTAGAAATCCATTCGGAAATATTTGGACCGGTTTTGACCAGAAAATTAAATAAAAATTACATTTAAAGATTCTTACAGGTAAAAGCAATGGAACAGAACTTTGCATGTTGCTTCTATGCCAGTCCAGCAGGGGGCAATACTCACTATTGGGCGGAGTCATTGAGCTGGTACTCGCGGGCGCGGCTGAAACACTCCTGGATGCCAGAGTCAGCCCACAGACGCATCATAGCAGTCAGGAGCTCAGGAGAGTACGGCTCGGTGTCCTCCATACGACTCACAACATCACACACCATCTTTGCATCAGCCTGCTCAAAACACACACACACACACACACACACACAGATACAGATATATTATCAACAGATGATCATTATCATTTGCAAACCTAGCTAAAGTCAAGTGAAGAACATTATTTTTCCATCTATAAGACTAGAATGGAAAAACACATTGTCCTTGCATTGAAATCAGGGTAAAAAAGAGGAGAAATTGATTGCATTAAACAAACGAGACCATGTTTAACCTATTTTGTGCACCTGAAGCCCAGCCCCACCATAGTGATTACTCCAAACAGACGTCCGTATCGCTGGAAAAGAAAACAAAACATTTCCATTCTTGCGTAGCTATAACACTGATCTTATCGGAGGAAGCTCCTCTCAGATCTTACACTGGGCCGCACACCAGAGCGTCGGCCATGACGCCAACAGCTCTACGTCTATTTCAGTCACAAAGGAGGGCAGTGTTTCGATAGTCCACCAGTCATGCTAATCAGCTGACTGTGGGTCAGCCGTGCCACTTTGGCAAGCAGTGATTAGTTAAGTAGTACAAAAGAGACAGATGAGCTCAGAACAGTTTTCGGGCATCATTATGAGTCGGCCCTGCTCTCCCAGTACAATAGGGTGGAACTCTGCAAGGCACAGAGCAGCATCATGAACGGCAGGAATTAAGTCAATTAAAGTCATAACCATCCTCCATGTGTTTGTGTGTGCATGCGCCTGTGTGTGTGTGTATGTGTGTGTCAATGTGTTCTGATCTCCATGGTACCATTTTATAGTCCAATAATCTCACAAACTTCCTGTGGGATGAGACACACACAAACACACAAGAGGCAAAAAAAAAGAACTGTAGCTCTATCTCTGCTCTGACTTGTAAGTAAATGCAAATAAAAAAATCTCAAAGTCCTGCTGTTTGACCACACACCCATCACTCAAAGCCCAGGTGCCTGGTTACCCACAGCAGAAATGTCGGGGGGGTGTGGCCAAGGGGAGGAGCCTAGTCAGCACAGGTTGTTTTCTCACCACCATCTGCTGACACATGTCGGTGCTGATAACCTTGTGGTGTGTGCTGTGTGACCCACCCAATGAAGAAGAAAAAAAAACAAAAACCCTTTTAATGTGAGTAAAAACAGGATATTAGCCATGCTCACCTCTCAACTTTCATTCTCACATCACTTCCTGTTTTCACTGTAATGCACTCTCACTTCCTGTATACCTCTCACTACCAATTCACTGCTTTACTGCAGGCTTCCTTTACTCTTTTTTTTTTTTGGTGTTCCTGATAACAAAGTGCATCATGGAGTAGAAGAGGATTCCAATGGCAACCTGTGAAGCTCTAGTGAACTCCATGTCCAAGAGAGTTAAGGCAGTGCTGGAAAATAATGGTGGCCACACAAAATATTGACTCTTGTCTTTGTACTCCTCACCTGGTTATTACCACACGCGCTTCCTCAGAACCAAATAAGTTTATCTTGATCTCATCAGACCACAGGACATGATTCCAGTAATCCATGACCTTAGTCTGCTTGTTTTCAACAATTTTCAACAGTTTGTGGGCTTTCTTGTGCATCACCTTTAGAAGAGGCTTTCTTCTCTTCTCAATTTGACACAGTGTGTGGCGTATGGTCTGAGAACTGACAGGCTAACACCAAACCACCCCCCCCCCAACCACTGGCATCACTCATATGTCATTTTTCAAAAGCCAACCTCTGGATATGACGCTGAGCACATGCACTCTTTGGTTGACCATTGCGAGGCCTGTTCTGAGTGGAACCTGTCTTGTTAAGCCTCTGTATCGTCTTGGCCACCACAATGTGGCCATTTTCACTTACAGGGGTTTTACCCACTTTCGTTGCCAGTGGTTTAGACATTAATGGCTGTGTGTTGAGTTATTTTGAGGGCACAGCAAAATTCCACTGTTATACAAGCTGTACACTGACTACTTTACGTTGCATCAAAGTGTCATATCTTCAGTGTTGTCCCATGAAAAGATTTAAGATAATATGACAAAAATGTGAGGGGTGTACTCACTGTTGTGAAATACTATAGCTCCCCTGTGCTACCAAGCCGAGAAGAGCCTTCGGCTACGAGGGGCCGAGCTCCCCGCTCCACCAAACGCCACGACAGAGACCGAAGCAAAGAGCGTGAGAAACGGACAGAAGGAAAGGGAGAATGAAAGCAGGTTGGAGAGGCATTTGAGTGAAGCCACAGAGAAAGGGGTGGAGGGGCATTTGAGCAAAGACAGAGAAAGGGGTGGAGGGGCATTTGAGTGAAGCCACAGAGAAAGGAGAGGGGGGGGGGGGCGGGGTGGGGGGAGGGATTGGTGGCTGGGGGCGGGGGGTGGTGGGGGGTGGGTTGGTTGAGGGAGGGCTGGTCGTGGGGGGG
>JAOYMR010000026.1:21160746-21190862 GCA_025802075.1 Tenebrosternarchus preto | reverse complement strand
CCCCCCCCCCCCCCCCCCCCCCCCCCCCCCCCCCCCCCCCCCCCCCCCCCCCCCCCCCCCCCCCCCCCCCCGGGTCACACCCATTATGTCACGATATCTGAAGATACTTTCATGATAAAACATACACACTGCAAAATTGACCCCCTTATGCAATACAACCTCATGCAGACACACACACTCGCACAAATAACACTGATTAGGGAGGGCCATGCAGGAGCACACACACACCCGTGCAGGAGCACACACACCCGTGCAGGAGCACACACACACGTGCAGGAGCACACACACCCATGCAGGAGCGCACACACCCGTGCAGGAGCACACACACCCGTGCAGGAGCACACACACCCGTGCAGGAGCACACACACCCATGCAGGAGCACACACACCCGTGCAGGAGCACACACACCCATGCAGTCTAATCTTAAGAACAAGTTATCTCTTTTCTTCTTACTATAATATGAAGTGGAGTGTGCCCGCCCACCCAACACACACACACACACACACACACTTACTTCTCAAATACACGTTTGCATATGTGCATATGTTTTGTATACTGCGCACCATCATTCATCAGACTTTATGTTCTTCTTTACACTGCGTTTAAAACACATGAAAATGACAAATTCTCATGCTTACATGCCCAACAGGATAACACAGATAACACAGATCTCATTAGGATAACACAGATAACACAGATCTCATTAGGATAACACAGATAACACAGATAACACAGATCTCATTTCAAGCACTGACAGTTGATACAAATGATATGTACACAGCATGTGGAGCACATTATGAAACATCTCCCCCTCTGAACAACCCTATTGTGATCATCATTATTACACTATATGGCCAATTAATGCAGCTCACAAGCCATTACTGGACAAATTATGGAGCAAAATTACTTACACCAGGAAACATATGAAAAAAAAATCTAAACAGGCACAGAATAGAAAAGCTTTACTTATAGAGGACACAGCCTTGGCTGACAAATCTTCAGCTTTTCCACCAGCTCCATGTTTGGCAAAAGGGAGCATTTCCCTGGTACATTATATGTCCACGGATGCTGTGTTTACGCTGAGTAATAGCTGAGGGCAGGAGGAACACTGCAGCAGGTCAGTGCAGGCCTCACCTCGCCTGAACATATGTGCTCTGCAGGAACACTTCATCTTTCGCCGTGACCAGCTTAACCTTGGCGCACAGGCTCGGCCAAACTCAGCACTCAGTGGTGGTTTTGTGGCATGGTGGTAAAAATCCTGGGGTGCCAATACTTCCCATCTCACTGCTCTCACTCTGTCAAAATTCATTTCATTCCACAAAACACTCAGGTTGAACGTAAGTGGGCTTACGTATCTCACTCTGCACCAGGGACAGCCAAAAACCCATAATGTACCAGACAAATAATTTACCAGCTATTCACTGGCCTGCTTTAATGATGTCTAGTCTCTCTGTGCAAAGTTCCAAACTTCACTGAGTTCTTAACAGTCCAGAAAAAAATGTTTAGTGTATGTTTAATGTATATTCGGCTTGCCTTGCTCTACCACTGTGATATTAGTTCAATTTTACAGCACCAGCCAATATGTTACTTCAAGAAGCAGTATGTATTCACTATAGCTGTAAGGGAAAATCTATTATCTTTTCAATTTCCTCTTTGAGGAGAACAGAGTTAGCTCCCCCTAATGAGCACAAAAGTATACTGCAAAAACCAGATAGAGTTCCAACCCTGGATTTCAAAGCAATTATCGAAATAAGGCATCAGGATGTCAATGATAAAAATTCACCCAGAGAAAAAAGCATAAGTATTACAAAAGTATTAAAGGGCAAAGACAGGGTGTTTCCAACAGTCCAGAGAGAGAGAGAGAGAGAGAGAGCTTGACAGAGAGAGGATATGGGTGAGAGATTGACAGAGAGAGAGTGCATGATGATAATGCAGTGGTACTGAAGTGCCTAAGGCCTTTCTGCCCCTCTCTGTACCCTCAGCACATGTGATCCCAGCATGCCCTTCAAACTCTCCAGCTTCACCTGGGAAACATCAAGTTTCAAGCACACCAGTCCAACTGGAGCATCAACTGACAGATGACTCAATCCTCTCCCGCTCTCCCTCTCTACCTTGCTCTCGTTCTCTCTCTCTCTCTCTCCCCCACGCACGCGTGGGTATGTGTGCACCCACCCATGCTGCCTGACACGCGCGCTCACACACACAAAACGCACGCGAGTACAGGCTGCAACAGCAGTGGGTGCGCGCCGTGCCTAAAAACAGATATAACGCCCAACTCAGCCCAGCAGAAGACGACGCTGGCATCTTCTGTCTGACCGACGAGACGTCTGAACAGGGCGTCTGAACAGGGCGTCTGAACACGGCGTCTCGCAGTGGCGTCCTGTACCTGCAGAGGCACACTCAGCATGCTTGCACTGCATGTTTGGGACTGATGGGAGATTTGCAGTAACAAGCTTTTTGGGGCAGGATGTGTAACCTCCCCGCCCACACACACACACACCTTCCACTCGTGTGGCTCAGCTCCTGCCTGGCATAGCAAAGCTAAATTTTTCTATTTATGTAAATGTTTTGGCCCTCTTTTAATTAAAACATTGAATAACACACAACTTTAAAGCCATTAAAGTTATTCATTGAATGACAGTAAATCATCAGGTGATCGTCAATTAATGCCATTTATACAAGCTTAAATAATAAATAAATAAAACTCGATCACCTGGCTAACCTGCTATGTTAAGCACTTAAGCAATGTACTACAGAGAATTACAGCTGTTCATTAAAGTAGGGATTACTGAGCTAAAAAAAAGTCCCTTAAAATGGTGGGCTTTCATGTTTGTTACAGGTCAATCACCGGGAGAAATTAGATGTTTTTCCCCAGGAACAGGGCTTTTGTAAACATGGAACTCATTGTTTCAGATCTACAGAGCCATCTGCTGGCAGGATACTGCAACTGAGAAATGTAGGGATGTTTGCAAAGGCCCAGTGAAGAAGACACAGTACAGTACAGTACAGTACAACACCATGCTGAAATTCAGATCAGTTCAGGAATACTATAGATACAAACTGCTTTAGATGATAAAATAAAATATAAAATAAAGATGAAACAAAAGGAGAAGAGATTAATCCAATTGGGTTTCTGGGTAGTAGACCCATGTTAGAAGACCTGAATGTCTTGGTCAGAGCATATCAGAGGTGTAAGACCATGAGGGCATTTAAACACTCAAAAGTTCCAACACGAATCATTTAAATGAACTCTGAAAGACATGGGGTAGTCAGTGGAGAAAATGAGAGTCTTTGTAATGTCATCATTCTAGTACAAACCGTCACATGCTGAACTTGTTCCAGATTATGAACGTACCCCTTATCTAGGCCAGAAAAAAAAAGAACGTTGCTATAATCTAACCTGAAAGCACTTACAAGTTTCTCACTATTAGCAATAGAGAGACCTTTAGAGATATTACAAAAATGACAATATGCTGTTTTACAGATCTCGCTAATACGCATCATGAAACTGAAGTCACTTTTAACAACAGCTCTTAGAGTCTTACTGTAGTTTTAACACTTCACAGACAAGACGTTTACACAAACAACTGTATCTCTCCTTAGTGTTCCACTTCCAATAAACAGAACCTCTATCTAATCTTTGTTAAAGGATGTTCTGTGACATCCACTCATCTATTCAATCCAGCAAACATCTTATTCAATTGTAAGCATCAGCTATTCAGGACAGATGCATCTGAGTGCCAACTGCATACTGCTGAAAGGCAACTGGTGTATGTGTTGATTACATATCAGATAGTATAATAATATGTAAAATAAGGAAGGATCCAGGACCAACCCTTGATGGACACCACAGCTTAGTAATTGCGATCACATAAGAAGGATCTGCACCAGAATATCGTTGTGCCAGAGAAACCAGCAAAGTTCTGCCTGCAATCAAGTAAAGTCTCTTGGTTAACTGTGTCAGTGACAATGTTGCAACATTCAAGACAAACCAAGATGAAACCGGATCTGCTCTTATCTGTCTCCATTGCATTTCAAGCTTTCCGCTGAATTATTTAAGCTTCACATTAGGGAGGACATATCTTCAGTGGACACTGACCTGGCCTGAAACAACAGTGGTTTTCGGTACATCCAATAAGCATAGAGTTCAAATTGTCATCTAAAAGATCACAGGATGGTGGTGTGAGAAGGTGGTGCGAAAACCTAAGGACCCTGAAACACAGGATCAGCTGTAAGGTTACACCCTGAACCAGTCCAATCTTCACTCACTGTTTTAATACAGACTGACGTTTCAAAGAAATCAAAGTAGTGGTCACATACTGCGGCATCCAAAATCTGTGAAACTATGACATCTAAGATGACTGGGTTAGGGTATAAATCTTGATTTTGATTGGGGACGATCAAAGGAGTTAATAAACTTTGTAAAATCTTGGGCAAAAATCTTTAGTCGTGGTCATAATTAAGACGGTCAAAATAATTTAAGTTCCCAGATAGCGATTTTCCAAACTCACCAAGGGAACATGTAGGCCTGCTGTGGGGAATGACAACCTGCTTGAGTACAGACTCTTGAAACGCAGCGCAATGCGTTCACACGTAGAAAACTCCAAAGTATGAGACTCTTATCTTGGAGTTTTCTACGTTTCTGCGCTGTCGTGTGCATTACTGCTGGCTGTGATGCAGATTTTCTGCGAACACAAACTTGATCGTTTATAATACGAACCCTATTCGGGTGAAACAGGCTTCTACGTAAAAGACACAGTGTTGTTTAAGTTGACCTTTCACTTAGTACACGTAGATGCGATTAATGTATGAAGCAGCTAAAGTAGTTTATCTTGCGACCAATCTGACCAGATATTCAAAGTGTGCATCTGGTAAGCGTGGAGACAAAATGACGGTTTGAGTATTGTTGTTTTGAGGTGTCGTTAACGCCTACTTCCCCACATGCGCCTCAGGAGTGCGTGGATTTCCAAGACCGAGAGGTTGCTATAAAAAACAACATTATATCTTTAAAATGCCTGCAAGAATCCGCAATGTCGGCTTCATCTTTTAATAAACGACCAGGTCCATGCAGGACTGTATAAATGAACTGGAATAGAGTTAGCTCTATAACGGAATGGACAGATTAGTATGAGCCATCACAGCCTGAGCCACCAATTCAGTGATTTAAGTACGAGTTTTAAATGTATTATTAACGAGATGGAGTCTAACTGCTGGCCAGAATCCAATGAGAATATGTCCTGCGATTCACGGAAACTGCATCGTCAATGATTTATGAATCCAAGGACTTTACCTTTGATTTAGTGTTTCAGTAACATTAACCACGTTAAGAAGAAGTTAAACGAATGGAAATGTCCGGGTGTATTTTCTATTTAGTAGAGGCTAAATTATACACGTGTAAACTATGAACTGTAAACGTATCTTAGGATAAACTGAACAGATTTTCTCTCTCGAGTTTCCTGTGGGCCTCAAGTCATCATAAACAGAACAGAGGAAGGTCAACATAACCCCCATTTTATCGCTTGATGGTTGTTTTATTAACTGCCCAAGCTTATAGCGCATTTAAGGTATTCTGGGACCATTTACATTCTAGGACAGGCTTTAGGTTTAGAAACATTAAGAGTTTATTGAGGACTACTTGAGAAGCAGTTACCATCCCCTATCTATTACATTCACCATCCACTTTATTAGAAAACACCTACCAGCACTGGCTGTTCATCAGTCATTTCTACCAGAAACCCATGCCAGCATTTGGCTGGCCATCCTGAGTACAGCAGCTTCCCTGACATGACAGTATGAGTTTATCAGGCATAACGGTGTTGCTGTGTATGGTAGCAACCTGGCTACAGTCTCTAACCATACGCCTACCCACAGTTTCTCATAAATAAATGTTTATAATAAAGAGGATGGTAAGTGTATAGTGTCTCACCGCCATGACCATCACACACACAAACAAACAAACACTCGTTCAGCTGATGTTCTGAGAGAAAGGCAGCATCTGTATACTTGCAACACCCTATACTCTTCATTGTGTTTGTTTGTGTCTTTTCTGTTGGCTCACCACAGTCCTTTTCTTTAAACTTTAAACACTGCGCACATGGTCCATGTACTATGGCACCTAGCACAAGTGGCTTCCTGCTGGCGTGTGCCTTCCTCCAGCAGACTAGCCATACGAAAACATATGGCCTCTGTCTGTGGAAAGTTCCTATAAGCAACATCTAACCCTAATGGGCTCTCGAGTGGCTCAGACTGCAGGACATTTATTAAAAAAAAAAAAAAAGAGGAAAAAACATACACTTTGTTCTCTAAGGGACACTATTGAAGAGGTACACAGCATGGGCTGGATAGCGCAGAACGTTTAGCATTAGAGGAAGCTACAACATTTTGCTCTAAAGCATTTTCTGCTTGTTTTTCAGTGTTTTAAAGCGGTCATGTGTGTTTGCTTCTTTGGTACAAAATGTACCCACAGGTTTCCATGTGGTGATGATGTGAATATCATCTATTTTCAGGTTCAAATGTTTTCCAACCACATGGGTTAGAGCAGCTCAAAGATGTCACATCCTCAGCTAATTGAATAAAAAATGCATTTTAAAGTGTTTTTTGTTTGTTTTTTTACTGTAACTCATGTTATAAGTACATATTTCAAAGTATTAAAAACAATGGAACATGCAAAATGTTTGTGTATGTATTTATTTATAGAAAGAATTTAAAAGGTAAAAAGAAACTGCTTGGGAGGTCTCATGTATGTTTAGCACTAAACATGATACCACAGACACAATGAAATATACAATTAGCTTTGTGCTTAGTCACATAACAACCCATAACCATAGACAGTCAATGCTGAAAACTCTGAATGAGTATGTGAACAGCCTTCCATTGAACCATTTTTAACTTTTAAAACAAGCAACTTGTACTTTATTCAACCACAATAAAATTATAAAAATAAAGATTTATTTACTTTTGAAAATATATTTTCATTCTTCTTGCTTCATTTTCTAAAAAATATATATTTGGTAAGCCATTCCTGCCTGACACCATTTTGGTTCTTTTCCATACTAAATGAAAGATCTGAATAGTGCAACAAGTAACTACAGTTCCCTCTGCTGGCTGTAATGGGTCATAGCATTTTGATGGCTGCATGCTGGAGTGTGGAGAATAATTTCAATCCAGTTCTTCAACATATGAGACAAAAATAAACTTAAAAAATTTAATAAGTGAAGTCACTCAGTATAGATAGTTATATAGAGAAACCAGATAGTTTGAACAAAGACAAAATCTAGAAACATGATGTGTTTCAGAAAATGCTCAGCAGAATAATCAAAACATTCAAATTTAGGTAAAAGATTTTTTACATTAGATGTTTTGGTAAAGGATATACATAGCATTCTGAAATCTGTGTTGCTTATTAATAATGAATAAATATGAAAAAAATATAAAATGATTATTTTTTATTTTAATTCAATCACACAGTGGTACAAATCTTTCTGTGTAGATAAAAAAAAATTAAACAAAATTTCCAGGTTTTCAAAACTTCAATATTACAAATACCTGAGTTTAAACTTCTAACCAATAGCTTTTGTTGCACAAAAAACAATTCCCACACGCGCACACACACACACACACACACACACACACACACACACACACACACACACACAGAGAGCTTACACAACCCTCCCCTGTGCAGGTTGTGTGGGTGCATTGTGGTGTTTGGCGTGACCCAGCGGTGTTGTTCTAGGCTTTGTCCAGACGCTCATTGTTCCTGTGGCCTGTGCTGTTGTTGCAGAAGCAGTGATGCTGCAGCTTATCTGCTGACAGCCACAGCCCAGGGATGAGGCCAGCTGACAGGACCCCATTACCCAGCTACAACGGGACACAACGAGACACAGCCAGACACAGACAGACAGAGACAGGATCCGCAGCCCGCCAGCACAGACTCGGACATGGATTGAGGAATCTTGGGAAGCGTACGTGTGCGTACATACACACTACACACACCACACACACACACACACACCTCTTCTTGACGGAAACTCAAGGCTGAGTCATGCAGGAGTCTTCAGGCTCTGTGGGTGTGGATGGAGGGTATGGCAGTAATGTACCTGCTTTCCTCAACAAGCTTTGGACACTCGTGGAGGACCCAGATACCAACCACCTCATCTGCTGGAGCACGGTGAGTCAGCTCTGGCAAAACCCAAAAGACTGTAATTTAAAGGCTTCTACCAACTAAAGCTCATTATGACAAACAAACATTATTTATGAATCATAACAGCCCCTCTTGTAGTTTGTTGTTTTATCTAGAGTGACAGGCCTTGGAGTTAGAGAAACTCCTGACACAGAAAATCTGACACAGAAAATACTAAATTTAGAGAACAATATTTAAGACCATGTAAACAATTTTTTACATGGTTTATTTTGTGCTGCTATAAAGACCTCTTAAGAAGTTTTATACTCAGCCTATAAGATATTGTACAAAAATTTAGATTTGATTGAGCCTGTGGTATCATTCTCACAAGTACAGCCTCATAATAAAGTTGAAATGTCTGATACAAAGAGGAAGAGAAACATTTCTTTATGCATCCATATATTATCTGTAGCACCTTGCTTAGTCATATTACGTAATATGTAATGTATGCAGGGTATTAACAACCCTGCCTTAAATTTACATAACAGCAGTTATCAAGGCAAAGCCTTCAAAGGGAGAAAGTTCCTTGTCTAAACCTTCAAAACAACAGCTGCTGTGTTCTGTGTGGTAGGCCTTTGTGACAGTACTTTCATTCTCCATCTCTGCTTCTTTACTAAAAGGATGTGTCTTTTTCCAAGCAATCATCTGTTTTATAGTTAAACATTCTTGCTGAGAAGAAAAATGGATGTTCTCGTTGGATGTTGTGATAAATGTTGTGACAAATGAGAATTTGATATGGCATTATTAAGCATCATAAGAAGATGAAAGATGTACAGTATAATGTTGCTATTCAGTATTACAGATTGCTACCAGAGAAGACAAAGTGCTATTTTTATGACTTTAGATTCTTTTTCTTTTAATCTCCCTGTAACGTTGTTTTAGAACTGCGGAGCTGTTGCTATGGGGTCATATGCTTCAGTCTTTCTCTTTGGGTCTGGTTTCTCTCATCTAGACTGGCACCAGCTTCCACGTGTTTGACCAGGGCAGGTTTGCTAAGGAGGTTCTCCCTCAGTACTTCAAGCACAACAACATGGCCAGTTTTGTTCGCCAGCTCAACATGTGTGAGAACCTTCACCCACCCCAGCACAGAAGCAACACTGGCTAGTGTACCAGATCCAGCATTACACTTATCTGTGCTCTTAGCTATATGAGCACTGAATGGTTTAATTACATTTTCCAATTACATGTGACAGTGATCTGTCCAAGATGATGCAGTGTTACCAAGACAACTATACTAAAGGACCTTGTTACATCATTTCCAGGTTGAGAGATGACAGCTAATTAAAACTTGTAACTTCTGCTGTGCTGGTTGTGAGCTAACAGGTCTGTGTGTGTGTGTGTGTGTGTGTGTGTGTGTGTGTGTGTGTGTGTGTGTGTGTGTGTGTGTGCACGCATGTGTGTTTGTCTTGTCCCAGATGGCTTCAGAAAGGTAGTGAACATTGAGCAGAGTGGGTTGGTGAAGCCAGAGCGTGATGACACAGAGTTCCAGCACCTCTATTTTCTGCAAGGCCATGAGCATCTGCTGGAACACATCAAACGAAAGGTGCACACACACACACACACACACACACACACACACACACACACACACAGTTTTATAATACTGTGTCCTTTCTTTGCTGAGACCAACCTCACAATATTAAAAGTCTCATGTTTTCCTCTAATTCAACAGCTTCAGAGTGTTGTGCATGTATGCTTCTGGAGCCAGTACCATTCCGTGTGTGTGTGTGTGTGTGTGTGTGTGTTCTCTCCCAGGTGTCCATAGTCAAGAGCGAGGAGACAAAGGTGCGTCATGAGGACCTGAACAAGCTGCTCTATGAGGTCCAGGTGCTGCGTGGCCAACAGGACAGTATGGAGTCCCGGATCCAGGACATGAAACAGTGAGAGCCAGCCCACACTCACGCACAAGGAGATGGAAACAACTACCCACACAGACACAGACATGCTCAAAACCGCCCCGTGCATGCTCAAAACTGCCCCACTCATGCTCAAAACCGCCCCGTGCATGCTCAAAACTGCCCCACTCATGCTCAAAACCGCCCCGTGCATGCTCAAAACCGCCCCGTGCATGCACAAAACTGCCCCACTCATGCTCAAAACTGCCCCACTCATGCTCAACACCGCCACATGCATGCTCAGAAACGGCTCTGTTTGTGTCACATTTTACAATCTAATTTCAACTGCAACGAGGGTCGCGGTCTATAATCTGAATTCTGAAATGTTTGAGTTCACCTCAAAAACAATATACAAACTCAAACAAAACATTCCATACACATGCATATAGTATAAACATAACACTTTCAGCTTGAGATCTTTAAGCTCTACACCAACATTGAGTCTTTCATTCCTCTACTAATTCAGGCCTGTATTTACTGTGGTTTGAGCTGTTTAAATCTTTTGAGTGTGGGGAAGTGTGGTAGAGGTCATGGTCAGAATAACTGTATTCTAGAAGATGGCATGACTTGGAAACTTCATGCAGGACGTCATCTTGTGTGTCAGTACTAACAACATACTGTAGCAACCACTGAAGCTATATAAGCTATCTATCTATCTATCTATCTATCTATCTATCTATCTATCTATCTATCTATCTATCTATCTATCTATCTCTCTCTCTCTCTCTCTCTCTCTCTCTCTGTAGGCAGAATGAAGTACTGTGGAGAGAGGTAGTGTCGCTGAGACTGAACCACACACAGCAGCAGAAAGTCACAAACAAGGTTAAAAAAACAGCACAAATGAAGCATAACTTGATAAGCGGAGGTGGCGGAGGTGATGATTTGTAGACAACGGGAGATGGTGCAGGGGTTTATGAGGGAGCTAGGGGAGGTATTATGGGATATATGAGGGAGCTAGGGGAGGTATTATGGGATATATGAGGGAGCTAGGGGAGGTATTATGGGGTATATGAGGGAGCTAGGGGAGGTGTTGTAGGGCTATATGAGGGAGCTAGGGGAGGTGTTGTAGGGGTATATGAGGGAGCTAGGGGAGGTGCAGGGGTGTATATTGCTGGCATTTTTTATGCAGTACAGTAATGCTGACTCACTCTCTGGTCTTGGCTACTGTTGTTAGCTGATTCAGTTCCTGTTCAGCCAAATGCAGCCCAGTACCCCCAGTACTGTTGGAATGAAGAGAAAACTGTGAGTACACGCACACACACACACTCACACTCACACACAAATAATGCAGTTATTTTTGGGTGATCAAACACTCTGCCTATTTCTCTTTTTGTTTTTCACACACATACACACACACACACACACGCACACACACACATTCAGAAACAAAAAGAAAACTAGCAAATCAACATTAGGAGAGGACCTGTTAAATACAGCAGTGAGAATGGTCAGCTGACACAATTCATGCAGGTGATACAATTCATGCAGGTGGACCTGCATGATGAATCAGATGTGCTGAGCTCTGGCCCACACACTTACACACACACACACACACCCCACCGAACCATGTGACCCTCTACCCTCTATGCAGAAACGCACTGTCAGCTAATGTGACCCATGAGAACACATCAGAGTGGGGTCACATGCTCTCCATCACCCCACCATTGTGAATTCCCTGGACTTTACACTCTAAACAATGTCCACACTTGCCTCAACTATGCTTTTAGAGGAGCTTAACTTGTCAACGATAATATTACATAATAGATAATAACACACTACTAGGTTTTGGATATTTATTTATTTTGTATAGTATTTTTAGACTTACATACAGAGTGCTGACCCATGGCCGTACACTAACCCTGAACCTGAACCCAAAGCTGAAATAATGTGAGCTCCATTTTTCTATCCCATCAGCAGTTTGAGACGTGAAACACTACACGTGCAACGCTACACGAACAGTGTTAGGGCTTTCATCCTGTGATCTTGGGCTTGTCCCTCAGGCCTCTGATGTTAGATGATGCCTCCACGGTTCCTCCAGGCTCCAGATTCAGCCACGCTCACACCATGGGCCACATGCAGGAAACTTTCTGTATCCAATCAGTAAGTGCCAGAATTGCTCTCAATCCCAGGACATAGTCAGTGGATCAGACTTGGGAAATGAACTCAAAATTTGTTATTTTTCTGTGTTAGCAGGAGCTGGCTGAAGCTAGAAAAGAAATAGCACTATTATGTTGAAATCCATATATCACTATAACATGCTGGATATCTTAAAAATAATTTAGATCTACTGCTTATTAAAAGTTTCTGACCTTCTGTGCAGATATCAGAGATAGTAAAAGACTTTTCTGCCAAAATAAAAAACTAATTTAATTTTAACTAACGCTCTCTCTTTGTTGTTCTCATATTTTCAGCCTCCCTCAGATACTACATCCTGTTCCTCTATCAGCATAGTGACAGGAGGACCAACCATCTCAGATGTTACTGAAATGTCACATTTGTCTGTGTATGGTCAGTCAAGGTATGTATATATATTAACGTGTGTATATATAAATAACTAACCTTTATTAGTTGATTGCTTATAGTCTTTTGTTTTGTTGTAAACAGTTTTAATTAAATAACCTGTCATGCATATATATGTATATATAATATACAAATTGTGTATCTGACTCCCTAAACTTCTATTTTGTAAAAAATAAATAAATACACATCTGAGTCTTATTATTATATGATGATGTAAATGCGGTCTGTCCAATCAGGGAGAAGTGTCTTATCAAGGAGGAGCCAATGAGTCCAGGTGTGCATGGGCTGGGTGAGGGCATACCATTTGGCTCTTGTGAGTTGTGTGCTGAACCCCCCATCTTACCTGTAGCTATGGTACAGTCTGTGTTGGAGGGCCGAGGAGCAGGCCCTGAAGAGAGGAGGGTCAAGAGGACAATGCTGGACAGGTGGGGGTGTTGGAGGACCGCAGCACCACAGAAAGTGGTATTTAATCAGTACTGTTGTTCATGCTATAAAGGGCTTCATTTTGCTGGTGCGTGTATGTTAGACCAGAGGTGTGTGATGCTGTGGAAAACGTGGACAAGAGCTTAGAAGAAGTGCAGCTCTTCCTGCAGAGCCACCAGCAGAGTATGGAGCCCAGCGCTGCTGCGGTGGATGTAAGGACAGGACAAAGCATGAGCTCGCACACACACACACACACACACACACACACACACACATGAACTCACACACATACACACATACACGCTGCTGCAGTGGATGTAAGGACAGGACAAAGTATGCACACACACACACACACATGAACTCACACACATACACACACACACACACACACATGAGCTCGCACATATATACACACACACACACACGAGCTTGCACATACACACACACCACACCTAGATTTTTAACAACAGGTGCAGGCTTACCAAGCACACTCTCAGTATTAGCAGATAAACTGGATGATTTAGATTCAGAAATTATCATGCATACAAAATCCAGTGAGTGAATTAGGAGAGGAATGTAAGGAGCAGTATGTACTGAGGTATAACTGAATATCATCTGCACAGTTATGACAGTTATGGCTGTGGCTATGAATAACATGGCCAAGAAGTTCTAGATTAAGAAGAAATGAACCCTGGGAAACACCTCACAGGATCTGTATGGACCTAGAGTGATAAACTGTAGTCCATTTGTAGAATATGACCTGAATCACTGTATCATCGCTGTATCATTGACATCAGCAGAAGAAGGATGATAATTTAATTATCTGAATATTAAATTGCTATATAAATATTATTACACAGCACATACTTTCTTTAATAAGTCTGTCCTTTAAACTGGGTAATGCGAAGTTAATTCTTTAATCATATAATAATCTTTGTTCTCTTATAGCTATTTACACTTGGCTTGCCTGTGGAAGACTGGAACCTCACAGAGATGGACCCCAATCTGAAATCAGTGAGTGGCTTTAGATCACTTCAATCAAATATAACTTCACCACTTACACTTTAAAGCCACACTTACACTTTAAAGCTGCTAAGAATTTTTTGGATGCAATTTGCATTGAAACAAGTAGAACCAGAGTAATCACTGAACATTTTTTTAATGTAGAATCTTTTTGTTGTACTGTGTTGCCTTTGTGTGTATTGTATTTGCAGGAATTCGTTAACTTCCTCGTCCCTGATACTATGTTCCAGTACACGTTTCAGAGCCAGGAAGGAGAGGCCTGCTCCACGGCAGGCTGTGATGGCCAGTGACAGCCCTGACACTCATCTCTGACCATCAGGTCCCCTTCACCTGGAAATTCACTCCAAACCCCCGGACAGCCTGGATATCTAGATTCCGTTTAACAAATGTACTGGCCTTTGTGGTGCCTTGAAGAATTCTGGATGCCTGGGATGGAACATTAGTCATAGATAATATCTAATAATCTCTTTCCGATCTTCAAAGAAAATGTCAGCAGCCAGGAAAGAGTACCGTACTTACAAATCAATATTACGCAAGAGCTCTTGCTAAACTCTCTCTACATCAGTGTAAACTAATGCTTGTTGAATAGCCTTATGGCTTGGAAGACATTTTTATTTTGGTTTTTGTTTTTTCTCGTGGACAGACTGAGGTGAACACATGGCCAGTGGACTGTCCCCAAATCCATTTTGAATTTGAGGCCAAAAAAGACTGGGGAGTCTTCACTGGAAAGTGCTGTGACACTTGGTACTTTGCAGAGTTTCACATGGAGACCCTTAATCCCAAAAAAGCAATTGATGTGATGAACTACTCAACGGAATTCAATAGTTTGCATGTTACTACAATGTATATCTGCGAAAACACGACGAATGAGATTGAATCCTGTGAAGATGGTTGGATCTTAGAAGGCACTGAAAGTATCAAATACACTGGACAGCTAAAATATAAACGACACTGAATACTGAATGTACAGAATACTGAAGGCAAAAAAACATGGGTGATAGAAAAATTCCAAAAACACATTTGGATTCAGTGAGCAAAAATACTTAATAAACTGGAATATATCTGGAAATTTCAACATCTCAGTGCGTTCCTTGCCTGAGTAGTGGTAATCATCTTTCTGCGGAGGAAATGTCATTTTTGCCAATACGAACTGTATGCATTATTGCATAGAAAGGAGGCTTGAGTTGGAATGCACTTTAGTCTGTGTTTTGGAGTTGCTATGTGTGGAGCTGGGATTTTATTTTAAATATTTATTTGTAAATTTAAATCAACATATTATTTTGATGGAGAAATACTATATTTGTATTTAAATATATATTTATATAGATAAAAATAGAATTTGTTTACTACTATTATGAATGTATTAGGTCTAGGGACTTAAAAGCATGCCTCACATTTGGAGAAGGAAAAAATACTAAAACCATGTTGTTGTTTTTTTTGGATAATTCTGCATGTCTAGCTGCTCGTAATATACTGGTGTATAATATGTTATCTGTGATAAATTGCCTATCTACTGAATATTGTATAGTCAATATTAGTTAACAAGCAAAAGTGAGTGAAACTGCTACTCTAATAATTTTAGCCTAATGCTAAACTAATCTATCTAGGTGAACTCATCATGTTCTATGATGTATATTGTTTGCTGGTGAATTTATCAGATTAGACTGATGTATTTCAAACTATATTTTTGTGACACCAGTTATGAATGATGGAGTCTTAAGAAAACATTATTTTCTACATCAAAATTTGCTACTTTTACAAAATCTTAATCTTGTTACAATCCAAAGCCATCTTGTGTTTCCAAAAATGTAAAACGTGTGACATTTCGTGGGGCGAGCAGGAGAAGGACGACTGAGAAGGCAACTGATTGTAAAATAAAACAATGCACAAACACTCTAAAGGCACAAAGGAAACTGTAAACTACAAGAGAAGCAAGAAGGCTAATGCTGACTACAGCCACAGAACTCAGGCTGAACGGCTGGAACTGTGGGTTTAAACTAATAGGTGTAACCATCAGTGGTGTGACTGGGAGATGTGTGTTGGTCATGGGCTGTGATTGGCTCCCCTATGGTAACTGTCTCTACCTTATGTCTGGCAGGGCGCCAACCAAGACGGGACAAAGCATGCATTTGTTTTTTAAGTAAACATAAAGACAATTATATACTTATTTACCCTTTGGTTAAACATAAAGACAATAATATACCCATATATACTTTGGTTTTCTTCTCTAATATTAAGCATATGATGATGAACAATGTTGATGATTATATTGTCCATTTTCATCACATCCGTCCCATATATATTTTGTGAAAGTTTTTTTCTGTTTCAGTCAACAACAAGACCTCATCCATCCAGCCAGTGTAAACGGCCATGCAGTCTGATAACATCGGAAAAAAGCACAATAACACACTTTCCCAGTGTTTCTCATTCTGTGCCAGTCAACTGTGCATAAACATCCCACTGAATCAATCTGATTTCAAAGTTAGTATTGTGGCACCAGTTTGTAAGATTTCGTAAAGATATGTGATCTGTAGAGTGTATTTCCAGGAACACACTAACAATAATAAATTCAAAAACATCTGTGTCTGTTCAAACACTGACAGTGTAAGAGTAACTGCACCAAGAATGATCACTCTATTAGATATAGTAAGATTTTTCTTTTTGTGTTTATCCTATCTCCTCAGCACTAAACAAGGAATGTTTTATGGTTTGTTTTCAAATGGGTGCTTTTTTCCTATTTGAGCAGTTTTTCACAAAACTGCTTAGATTCAAATAGAACCTTAATTTTTTTAGGGCCCTCTAACATGTTTTATTTATCAGCTGATCATTTGCACTGGTAATAAACGAACGTAGCTTAATCAATATTTACTGACTTCATAGACACATTTGTTAACCAGCTGTTACAAAGATCAAACATTCAGAGAGCGACTGCCATTAGCAACAGGTCAATTAAGTCATTGAAAACATGAACTCATATACGCAAAAAAGGAAACATGGATGTATATATGTGCAGAAAAGGAACTGTTTGGGACTGCAACTGTTATGTTAATTCTTGAAATAAATAAACATTTACAGCATTCTCTTGGGTTATTTTAGCAGGGGTTAGGGTCACACTAACCCTGTACTATACTTGTACAGACCGTGTGCTTGTCACATGCTGTGTTTGATACTGCCACCTGAAGGGCTTTCTGTGCTACTTCATCTGTGAATATAAACTAGCTGTGACACCCGAATCATCTGCCAGTTACACTGTGAACTGTACAGGGTTCGAAATCATGACAAACATCACTACTCACTAAAGCCCTAAAAATGGCTGTCACACTACTAAATGTAGTTATATTTAAAACAAACCTCAAATTGCTACCATCACATCCATAGATTTTTTCTAAAAATGTCATACTGAAACTAGTGTCTACCATAAGGTATCATGCCGTCATACCGCAAATTCTACACTGGATAACAGCAGATCAGTATTATGTATTATATTCAGTATTGCCTGACTCTCCCATATAGTCCCGCACCAGTGGCCAGAGTCATGCATGATAAGGACTGGGATTTCACAGCCAGAAGAAATTGGAAAGGCGAGTAGGAAGGAGATGGTTCAGTACTTGTCCGTGTTAGAGGTACAGGTACCGTGACATGGCAGCTGAAGGTCAACCACAGATCTGATGCACATCCAGCCCATCACTGATGCCCTTTGAAAAGCAAGTCAGAGCAGGCAGGCTGGAGAGAGTATGGATGAAATGCTGAAGGGTTGATCTCAAGAATGCCAGTGTAGTCTGTGGACAGGCCATACGTATATTTTTAAGCTATTCTACCAATCTATTAGTTCACATTAAATCATTAAGCAGCAAAGTAGAATTTTCCTAATGTTATTTACTATTTTAAAAAGTCACTGCAATGTGTTTACAGGACAATGATGACAAACATCCATGTCTAATCCCACTAAGATAAACAGGCACCATCATAACGTATTGGGTGCAAAACTAATAAAAAAAAAAAGAAGTAATTTTTATATGCTTCAGGCATGACATTAAAAGACACAATGGCCACATGATTTACACTCAATCAATGGACATTTCATGGTTTTATACCTTTGTAGGGAATGGGAAAAAACAGGCATCATTTCTGTGGAAACTAGGATCAAAATCAAGGATCCTGCTGTAAGGTGAAACCTCCAAGACCTCACAATGTTGCTCAGCGGTGCTTTTCAGCCATTACCTTCACGTACACAACAATGATTCTGCCACAATAAACAATTCCCAGCTAGCAGTTTATTATAAAAAAGAATGACAAACATACAAGGATAAAAAAAAAAAAAAAAAAAAACTAACAATCACATCGTTTTATTTATGAAGGACATCATATCCACTCCTTAATTCACATACAATTTGAGCTTTCTGGCCAAATAAAGAGATATTTAACAATAAAATAACACAGATGAGCATCTGACAAAAGAAATTGATGTTTGGGGGGGGAGGGAGGGAAATACACAAGTCGCTGACATTTATGTATCCAAACACTCGGAATGCAGCCGAGTTCCCCTCCTCCCAGGCGGTTGGTCACTGCCACCGGCTCTCGCCCCTTCCCATCTGTTCCGACCGCGCTCACAGAGACAGCCAGTTGGGCTGGGTGCCCATCAGTTGTAGATGAAGTTAAACCTGCCCACGAGAATAGTGGCCATGAGAAAACCAAACATCCTAAGCCACAACTAATTTGAGCTGTTAAAAACCCCCAAGAGGAATCTGACCAAACAGGGGCCCAGCTGGGCCTCTGGGCCATCTCTCAGTTTATAACCAACATGTGGTGTAAGCATACATACATGTTGCTCTGCTACAGTACAGAGTAGAGAATGAAATACAGTAATAACAACAACAACAACAACAACAACAACAACAAAATGGACTGAAGGAATTTCTGATGCTCTGAGCATCTGGAGTATTATAACATCACTGGCAGAGAGCAACTGGTTACAAAGAAAGTTGGAGATTAAGCCATGTTTCTTTTTCCCCTGATGTCTCGTCTTTAGCTACTGTCAACCCTGGACCTTGGTGTCGTATCTTACCTGCTCAGCAGCTGAGGGAGACTGGAAATGATGGGCCCGTATCCAGGAGCATTGTCGTAGAGTTCAAACAAGGGAGCGGCTACCAACTTGTAGTTCTTCGGCACAGCAAACAATGCTGGAAGACGAGCAGAACAAGTCCATGAGAACATAAGTCCACGACACATGACACATACACGAAGTGTAGAGAAGTGTACAGCATCTCACCTTTCTCCTGTAGCTGGACCAAGAAGAGCTTCTTATGTTCCTTGGGCTTAGTAATGTGTGCTGGAATGTAGGGGTACTACAGAACCCCAAGACAGCAACAAAGAAAAGACGTCATTGCCTTAGTGTCTGAGTGCAGGCACTCCCATAATCACAATTGTGTCTTCAGTTAATATGAGGTGTGTTAACAGTGGGAGAGGGTGGGGTGCTTTCAGATGCAGTGCTGGAGCACCACTGTCCTGCACGGTTCTGGGTTCACCCTGCTCTGGCACACCTCATCCAGCCCATCAACCCATGAGGATGGTGTGAGAGAGCTGGACAGAACCTGCAGATGTGCGGAGAAGTGAGGCTCCAGAACTGGAGCTGAAAACCCGGCAGCTGACGCAGCGTTTAACAGAATATGCTCGTAGGTGTTTTCTGTAAATCTACCTGGGGTGGCTCAAAATTGGGTCTCCACCAGTTTCCAATGCAGTCATCGATCACCCAGTCCTGTTTTACCCCATCTTGTCGCCCCAAAATCTGGCCAAACCACAAGTTCTCATCATCAAAACTTTAAATATTAAACCAACAATAAATGCATACTGGCACGAGCCAATCAGCACTGGCATTGTTTACATTTGCATAAGGCTAAATGACTGCCATTCACTGGCAGTGACAGCATTATATAACCTATGCAATCTTTACAGTGCCTCTGAGGACTATGTGAATTATCCAACAGGAGCATTTCTAACACTTAGCAAAACCGTTATATATATACACGCACCTCTGTTTGTAGAATACAAAAATGTTTTTTCCATATCAACTATAAAAGAGATTTATGGATCAAATGCAAGCGTAAACTAAATTTAAGACCCCATTCCTATTAAAGAGGATTACAAACTAAAGCACTAAGATTACAATAATACACTATTACAATGACTATTAGGAACCAAAAATATATATATTTAAAGAATATTCCAGGTAAGTAACTGCAGTGCATCACAATAAGAGATGTAGAGATATTCAGAGTTGCAGTGAAGCTCACAAGATTACCAGAGAAGCAGGACATTACAGCCCTTCATGCAAGCAAAGTGCCTCTCCAGTTAAATTAGAATTATTCACAGCACCACTTTCTGATCTAATGAGGAGAGGATTGTAAACACTGCATGTAAAAATAACCATTGACAAGAACAACAAAAAGAAAACACACCTAGCCCAAGGCTGGTGTGGAGCCATGGTGAAGTACAGTAATAATCTGTAATAATATCCGCCTGAATCCTGGCACTTGTTATATTATTAGTGCCAACCACTGCAATCATCATTGATGTGTGTTTGCGTGATACAGAAAAATGTTGAAAAACATGACATTCATTAACACGAATGTGGACATGAAAGAGCAAATACCTCCGTCATCAGCCGCTTCAAGCCCTCAACCTCATCCTCTCCAGGGTTTAACTCACCACCAGGGCTGAGAGCAAAGGGAAGTAACAATAAAGCTTTTAAAAACCGACTATGGTCTTATAAACATGAATGCACCACAGTGGCCTAGAAAAAGAGATTGCCATGATCGATGGACAATTCAAAAATGGTTAGGACAATTGCTCGTACGTGACCAGTCCGCTTACAGTTTAAAGAACGTAGTTCCCAGCTGCAGTAGTAAGACATGGGGAAGCCTGTGCTCGTGCACGATTAGGACCCCTTCCACTGTTCGTCGCATTCCTATTTTTTCGAATTCCTCGCGCATCCGTTGGAACCTGGCGGCCACCGAACTGTCCTTTTCATAGAGGGGCTCTTTTGTACCAAACGTGTAGTTCGTCAGAGGATACCTGAGAGAAGAAAACACAACGAAGTGACGGAAAACGCGAGGGACGACGGACAAGCCTCCGTTGCTAACTGTGCTAATTGTTATGCTAATGCTACCTGGTCGTTAGTTTTGATGTTTTCGTGGAAAATGCATTTGCATCTTGGAGTAACCTTAAAAGGCATTACTAAATATACCAAATAACTGAAAATTACAGTTTCTATAAAACATGGGAGTTATTTGTTCAGCCAGTATACTCACAAATTGATGGTTCTCTCCAGAGTAAGTGGTTTAGCTGGTGGGCTAATATATTTGTTGCCGAACTGATTCACTCCACGGGGCCAACCAGTTGACGATCGATTCGGAGGGACGACAGACATGTTTTTTAGTTAAAGTATACACTTTTAAAAATATTCTTACTCGTGGGCTAGCTGTTACTGTGTATTAAATTCAAGCTAAACGTATCTAATTCAACGAGGTAGCTTGTATAGCTAACAGAGGCTAAATGAAAACACCGCTCTTCGCCGTGAAGCCACATCCGCTGTGTACACGTCATTTCCTGAATCACGACATTGTACAACATTTTTATTTTCGGCGTTTAGCAAACGATGTAACTCGTCTTTGTCATCTTCGCATAGAAAGAATGCACCCTAGCTAGTACAGTAGTAATGTAATAAGAAAGTAGAGATATATAAAAAAGATTGGTGTTAGTGGTGCTGTGTGCAGCCTTATTCATCATGGAGGCCAATATGGGTTTAGGTTTAAAAAGGTTTAAAAGTGAGCTTGGAGGGTGCTTGGATGCCAGACCTCACTGATGAGTCTTCTGGGATTAATTTAACCAAGCACCAACAAAGAAAGAAAACTACCTGATGATATCTGTGAAGTGCTTGCAAGGTTGTGGTTTTTTAGAGGTATTATGAATGGAGTGAGTGCACCAGACCCTGTGCAAAACTAATGGTTTGGCACAGGTTTTTTTTTTTTATCCTATGAATAATTACATGCTTATATAACTGACAGACAGGTTCCTATAGGTCATGAATATTGCACCCTTCATAATAACATACTTAATTTTAATAGAATTCACTTCATTATTTTTTAAACCAGTTTTTGTGCAGTTTTTTTTTTTTAGACAGCAGTAAAAGGTCAGAGTGCAGAGAGGTATGAAGAAGTCATGGTGACCCTGTGATGGAATCAACAGCTGCATAAAAAAATCTGAACTTGTCTTTTGTTGTTGTTATTTCCTTCTCACTGGGACATAGGGGGGGAAACATGGGTTTACATGTTGCATTTTGCACTTCATCAGATGTCCACGTGATACTGGTCTTCCTTAATTTGCTATTTCATACTAGCTACAGTAAAAAAAAGTGGACACACGGACATCTGCTTAACAGTTTCTCAAATGACTTTTTTTCTATATAGTTTATTTGTAATAAATACACAGTACATAATTAGTAGCCTCACATGAAAGCTGATGTGCTGCACCATAATCTTGTACTCAGTACTTAATTCAACGATCTTGTGTGCAAAACAACAAAAATGATGTCACTGTCCAGTAATTAACGAACTACTCCCCACACTGGTTGGTTGCAGGGGGTTTTCTGTGAACTGTGTCTTGTTTTGTACTTGATAGGAACATTGAATAAAGTGACTTTGACAAATAATATTATAAGAATGAACAATAGGTGATTCATTATCCTCAATCATTAACCTGATTCACTGACCTGACATTCCTGCAGTTCGAAACGTTCTTTAGCCTGATTGTCTGTGACTGGATGCTCTGGTAATGTCTGCCAGATGGCAGCAGCAAACAGATTGTGTGCTGGGTGACTGCAGTCTGTAGTGGTTTTGTGAGCTGTCTGCTGGCATCGTGACCATTAGAGGTTTTGTTAAACTGGGAGATTGTTTCCAGTGATGAGCTGTGCTATTTGTACTACGCTCTTGTGAGTGGCAGGCTTGTGGGTGGAACAAATGTTGCATCAGACAGTGATCCAGCCAATTAGAATATTCTCTGTGGTGCAATGACACTGGTGATGATTTACATTTTCATTCACATGATTTGCTCTTGTCTCTATCAAATTCTAGCAAAAATAGGTTAGTATCAAGAATACGATCAGGCTAAAGACCTGGCTCAAGTTGGAAAGAAGACTGTAACGTTTTTTTTAGTTGTTTGGTATTTTAGTGGAAATATTAAAGGACTCAGTGACTCAGCAGGTAATTCAGCTGTACGGTCAGACAGTGAAAGCTCATTCCGTCACCCTGGTAGCTGGATAAGGAAGAGACTTGATGTCTTCTTTGTGTCTTGAAGGACTTTAGCACAAGTCGAGCCATACTAGAGGCTCAAAGAAAGCATTGTGCAGAACAGTGTTTGACAGGTCCCTTTAGGTACCTGCTAGTTGGTCTTTGTAGGCGAATGCCTATTTTTTAAAATCTGATGCAAGTGATACAGGGAGCGACTCTCATGATGGTTGGGACCAGGCCAAATATCTCTGCAATATATGTAGTTGCTAGCAGGCAGACCATCGTGTCCGACCAGGTGAGGATCAGATTGCACCAATCTTTAGCCTTTGTAATGAGCTTGGTGGGAACTGGGGTGTTAAGTTCTGAGCTGTAATTCATTAACAGCGTTGTGACCTAAATGTTCTTCCTGTCCAGGTGTGTGAGAACAGTGTGCAATTGTCAAGGCAATGGCATTGTCTGTGGATTTATTTTATTCATTGTCTGTGTGTGAACTGGAAATTGCCTGTAGCGGCAGCTAGGTACTAACCGATATGAAAAGTGTCGGTGTGAAGTACGTTCTATTCATATAAAATGATACGTTACATCCTTCTGGAATATTCCGACTGATGTATTCGTAGTACAATATGAAGATGTGAAATGTTCAATTGTCTTGTGTCGACATGCCATCACATTTACTCACACGATGAAGACAGTTGTAATTATGCATGATAAATCAGTATTGGAGCTAGTTAACTGCTTTAAGAGGTATTTATATTTTCAAATGATCTGTGTGATGCCATTGAGGTGGAGGTCGGAGTAAAGCTGGTTAAAACCTGATCACTTGAGCATAACTTTTATCCCTTTGTGTGAAGGTAGATGCTAATTTGATCTTATCAAATCATCATTAATATTTTATGTGAATTGCACTGGCATATGGGAGGCATGAACTTGATTTGATTTTACAATGGTTCTCTGTGTTCTAAAATATGTAGTCTTGGTAGTTTGGTCTTTCTGGTCTGCAGCAGTCTCAAGCAAGTGCTGGTGCATACAGTATTACACTGAAGGCTGTTTGCTACTATAATGCAGTAAACATCTACAGAAAAAAGATCTTTAGAAGATACACTCCAAATCTACAAAAACAGAAAACCAAAAAGGTTACATGAACTCTTTGCTTATTTTGTCCTGAAAGACAACAATTTACAGTAAAGCTGGTTATAGAAGTTCATTATTACATCATTTCCAACATCTTATTTCTGGTCCAACATAAAAGAAAATAGAAAAAAAAAAACCTGAAATCAAATGAGTGTGTGATCAGTGTGGTTTGAGTAAAGCAGAATTATCATCATCTACCTCGACTTCTCGACCTACATATTCTGGTTAAATTTTTCTTCTTTTCTTTATTTAATTAGACTTTGATCTTTTTTTTGATCAATCATTTCTACAACAGAGCACCATTTTAAAAATATACTCGTCTTTTATTCTTGGACTGTAAATTATGCACATTGATATATAGTATATAAAATCTACACTTTGTAGTGTCACCCCCAGTGATGTGACTGAATTAAAGTAAGTCTACACAAAAACCCATGAATAAGCCAAAACGAACACTTTCTAATTAAGACTGAACAAGCTTCTTGTTGTATAAGTTGTACATGTTAATCATAACTGGACAGGGATTGGTTTATTGATTTATTTTTTTAATGAAAATATATTAAACATATATTTTCCAGTTATGCAATTTACAGTATGTTCTTAACATTTTACCTCAATGTATTTCAAACCCCTAAACACAGATCCGAGAACAGAATAACATTACAACAAACACCAAGTCACTAATTCTTTTCAATGTACTCTTTTTTTCAAACTGGATAGGGATTTTGACTTATATGCACAACAACATGTTGTAGTACTTAAAGTATAATAAGTTTCACTGAACTACTTTTGCTGACATATTCTGATATTTAGAATACAACCAACAGAAGGCAAGGATGAGGCAGATGATCGGGTTTCTCCTCAGCACTGCCCTCCATCTGAAAAAGCTGAGTGACCACAATATAGCTGTTGTCACATTACAGTATAGTGAGAAAGAGGCTCCGTTCAGTTGGTCTTTGAGGGTTTCAATAAAATTTACCAGTTTAATACATTAAGTGTGTATGTCCAAGAGGTTCAGTATGAGCTTGTACAGAGATGTAGAAAAAGAGCTTGTTCAAAGGAACAGCCCTGGTATCGTTATTACCAGCCATAAACGTGTTTTCTAGAAGCATCTTCTCCCATCAGTGACTGTTATTCAACACAGAAGCCTTTGGCAACGATGGCCCTGTCCAGCAGGGTGTGGCACTGCAGTGAAGAACAACTCTGGCAGGAAGGTCTGCCCCAGACAGTAACTAAAAGTGGATATTGAACACAGGGAGGATCCTGAACAGTGCACAGGAAGTCACAAAACAAGCCTTTTTCGGCATAGTGAAGAATATGCGAGAGGGCTGGGAGAAAGGTGAGATCGCCTCTTTAATGTCCTGTCTGAATTCATATATATATATATGTTTTACTGACTTATTTTAATTAGCAAATAGCATATTTTAATAATTTTTTCTAAATTTATTTCATCTTACTAAATTAACATTGGCCAAATGAGCAATCAATCAATTGTCAGCCAATCGGCTCATCAGCATGCTTTGCACCCACCCCTGAATCAGCACTCTCAGCTAATAGCATGAAGCACTGCGTGTCCTTGTCTGCTGTCATTGCCTCCATCATGCTAATACACATATTCGTTACAAACCCTCATTATTGGTCTTTGATGAAAAACAGCATAAGTACTTCTACATACACATTTGAAATTTTAGACATCCTTAATCAACATCTCATAATAATAATGATGACAATTATAATCGACGCAATAATTACATTATAGTAATAATAATAATAATAATAATAATGGATAATATCTAAAAACTACTTTTCTAGTGTTTTATCTCCTCCATTGTTAAAAAAGACATACAATTCTTCCTTTTTCCATACCACAGCCCCATTTCTCCTGCATACAGAAACTTAAATATTTACAATAATTAATTTACAACCAATGGCTCTGCCCAGTCATAGTGTTCAGTCCTTTTTGGGAATAAAAAGCACAGAAAATGGATGGAATAAGAATATACGCTGATGTCTCCGCGGGACTCCATGCACGTGTTGTCCCAGTGTCTGTGACTGTCCGCCTGGAATGACCCTCATATGGCCAGCAGTTGATTGAGAGCCATGCGGAACTGTTGGGTGCAGCCTGCCAGCTCCCGTACCCGCTCGGTCATGTCCCGGGCTGCCCCAGGAGAGGGGTACTGCAGGGCTGCAGTCTTGGTGCTCACCACAATGTCTTTGAGCTTGTCACAGAGGATGTTGCTGTGCTGGGCCACTCGGCTACGCACCTCCGGAGACTTGGCCTGTCGCGACAGCGTGTCCCCGATGAAGACCAGCTTGTGGGCACTGAGAATGACGAACTTGCTGTGGGCAACGAAGATCTTAGGCGGCTGGTTGTTATTGATGGAGGAGTAGAAGGCATCGATGGCATTGGTTAGCGTGGTGATGTTGGCCTCACACTGCTCTGAGTAGAAGAGCAGCAGTTGCCGGTCGCCTGTGCATAGCTTGGTGCGTGATGGGGCTGGATAGTGTGTGGGCGGAGTCCAGCCAGAGATGTCGTTGTTGATTGGCCGGGTGACTTCCTGTTCCAATCTCTCAAACTGTTTGAGCTGCCAGATACAAGGAAGAGGAAAAATCAGTATAGAACAAATTTACAATAAGGATAGTAATTTTAACTACCGAAACACTAATCACGTTAACACTGGTGTTTCCAGTACAAGGTATGTCCAATAAATGATTTACTATTGTTTTATTCTTTGCTGCTATTATTGTTTTAATTCAACTGAATGAAGACTGCAGTGACAAATGAAACCTGTCATTTTAACTTTTTAAACAGGAAATTAAAAAAACCTCACTCTCTTATTTTACTACGCTTAACACACTATCAAATATTGTTCTCATTTACAACTAGCCATGTACTTAGCGGCTAACCTGCTGTTGCTCTAGCTGGGTCTTATTTTGCCTGGTGATGTTCCCCTTCTCCAGAAGCTGTCTCTGATTCTTCTCAAACTCCTCCTTACCCTAAGACACAACCATTACTTTTACATTTCAACCGAGTACAGGAATTATCACACAACACATCCCACCAAGCGTACGCAGAATACTCTGCTCTTAAAATGTTTGCTCTGCTCTTCCAAATGCAGTTATTGTCACGAAGGGCAGTTTTGGTACACCTGAGTAATTCTGAATTGCGCAGTACAGTGAAGCCTCAATGAGTGGATACTTCCAGTTATTATTACCATTGCACCCACAAGGGGGCAGTGTGAATATATCAAGGAAGCGCGCAAAGACATTTTCAGCTGCTTGTTCAATGCACAAGACTAACAATCCCTATATTTATCACAGCAGTGCTGGACATAGATCAAGAAATATCTGTGTCTGGGCAAAATTGTGAAGTCTGCTGCTGTGTGTTGTTTTTGACATCACCATCCAGCAGAGGCTGTGTAGCTGGAAAAAGAATTAGTATATCTGGGGTATGAGGAGAATAAAAGCCAGCAGACGTTTAGTGGTGACTGATGGCTACTAACACCCTAGAGGAGGAGATGAGGAACTGCGTCTGCATGAAGGAGACACAGAGCCCAGTGTTCACGGTGATGCTGAGACAGCCATGTGACCAGCCACCTGCCTCCAGCTTCTCAGCTTCACCCAGGGCAGTGGATTAGTGAAGAAACAGGGAGAAAGGAAAAGTGTATCAGCCTGAACAGTGTAGAGATCAGCCTTTCCCTGCTTCCCTGCCTCTTGTCCAATACTTAGTGAATTAAATCGGTTGGATATGAGTGTGTAAAGCTTTTTTTTTTTTGCTGTTGTCCTTTTACAGCGTACCTGTAAGTGCACATAGTCGTAGTCCTCCATCCAGCCCTCCTCTGTGGTCTCGTATGGCCGGTCTGGAGTCTCCTCCTCGGCTGTGAACTTGGGTGGCGAGGGCAGTGGGCGGGACTGGATGTTAGCCCTCTCGGGTATAGCTGTCTGATAGGCCGAGCCGTTGTTGTTGTTGGTCAGCTGACCCAGCGGGTCGCTGATGTGTGGCACGGGCGGCAGTGGCAGCTGCTGATGCTTGTTTGTCCGTTTGAAGAGCAGCGAGGCGTTGCCATGGAGAAAAGACGCCAGCTGCTTAGTGTCATCGGGCACGCCCCGGGCGCACATGACCAGCCGGTCCAAGTCATCCCCTCCTCCACCTGCAGGGGGCGCCACAAGTGTGGCAGGGGCCCAGCCCAGAGCGTCCAATGCCTGGCTGTGCTTTACCAGGCCCTGGAAGGCCTCCTCCATCTTCTGCACCTGCTTGTTGAGCTTGGCCTGCAGGGTGCGGTCAGTGGCCTGGGCAGCATTGACCACAGCGCCACGGGAGAACTCCAGCAGGTCCCTGACGGCGGCCCGCAATCGCTCGGACGCCTGCCGGATGGCGGGCAGGTTGGCCTCCATCTGTGTGGCGCTGCGCCAGTTGCCGGTGATGAAGGACATGAGCAAGGAGGCGGAGCTCTCCACGGCCTGCTGCAGGCGGGACAGACGCTCCATGGCCTGGTCCAGGTCCAGCGGGAGCAGGCGGCCCGGCCCGGCGCTCTCCCGCACCGGCACCATGTCCAGCGAGGACGTGGACAGGTTACTACGCGTACTCCCCGTGCTGGACGCTGACAGGCGTTTGAAGCTGACCGTCAGCTCCTCCGTGCCCGTCGCGTCCCGCACCACCTGTGGCGGGACGTCGTAGACGTAGTCGCCCGACTCCTCGCCCGGCGCCCCTCGCTCGCGGGGAAAATCGTACACCTCGGCTGGGTGCTGCTCGGGCAGGCCGCACTTGCGCAGGCTGGTGGGGATGTCATATACCTCCTGGGGCTCCGCGTGCAGCTTTCCAGCCAGAGGGGGAGGAGGTACATCGTACACGTCTTCAGGGATTGGCGGTTCTGAGCAGGTGGTGATTTGACAGTCGAAACTCTTCAGTTTGGCAAAGTGAGGGGGGACATCGTACGTCTCCTCCCTGATTGGACCGTCAGGAACGTCCTTACTCACCGATGGAGGGAAGTTGTACACCTGGAAGGGAGCAGAAAACAAGCCAGATGTTACTGCCACTCTTCCCAAATCCCACACTGGATCAAAAACCACACAAGAACAGTGTATTAATGAACAGGATGAATGATCTTAGAAGCTACAGGCCCATGATCTGCTGACTCAGAGGTCAAAGTACACTGAGGTACGTTGCGTGGAAAATGTGAAAGACTGCAGTATTTCCCTTAAAGCCCACAAACCCACAACCACATGACTTGGACTCAGATGTCACTATTGTTCCAACCAACACGTATCTCTAAATGAATAAGCTGGTCTGTGTATTAGCAACCCGTATTAGAGTCTAATCTGACTGCTCTGTGCTAGTGTAGGTGTGTGTGTGTGTGTGTGTGTGTGTGTTAGCGTGATTATTTTACCATTTGCTGGGAGAGCAGCTGATTCTTGTCTATGCTTGGGGGTGTGTCATATATTTCCTGGACATCTCTGCTGGTTGGTCCCTTCATCGCCATGGGAGGAGTATCATACACCTGTAGAAGATAGACAAGGTTGAGTCACTGACAGTATACACACACACACAGACATGCATTTACATTCAAGCACTCATTGTGCCCATACACACACACACACACACACACACACACACACACACACACACACACACACACACACACACACACACACACAAAA
>JAOYMR010000026.1:21104159-21119565 GCA_025802075.1 Tenebrosternarchus preto | reverse complement strand
CCCCCCCCCCCCCCCCCCCCCCCCCCCCCCCCCCCCCCCCCCCCCCCCCCCCCCCCCCCGAGGAGGACAAGTCTGGAAAAGACCATGTCCAAATGAATGCGTCTCACAAAAATGACCTACATTAGGATAATGGATTTACAGGGTTGTGTGGGATGCTTAAATTGACATACAAACACACACACATTGTGTGTGTGTTTATTTTCCCCCAAAGTTTCATCCTCAGCAACACAAACATAGATGGTCATTTGGGTAACAAAACATCACTTAAGTCTACATGTGATGCCTTTTCCAGATGGCAAGAATGCATGGGCCACAAGTCAGACTCATCCGAGACAGTAGAAGAGTCTCTGTGTACAGGAGAGGAGACAGAATGAGATATTGGAAGGGATTCTGTATACAGGAGAGGAGACAGAATGAGATAATGTAAGGGATTCTATATACAGGAGAGGAGACAGGAAGAGTCTTTCTGTGCTCCCTGTAATCTTGTAGATGACCAAAATAAACATATCTCTGTTATTTCCTGTTTTTTGTCATGTCCAAAACTGGACACATGTAGCCAACAGTCCAGATTTTAGCGTTCGCAGTTCAGTTGAACTATTCCTGCTGTTTCATGGCTTGAAAAATGCTTAAACGTTCTACAGAAAGCACCAGTGATATCTTCATGCCCTTGGCTACGGCAGCAGTGACCACAAAAGCAATGACCAAGGCACAAGTGACCACGGCAGCGGTATCCATGGCAGCAGTGACCACGGCAGCCTCGGTAGAAGTGTATGAACCAAACGTGCAAATGCCACTTTCACTGCATTGTTGCCAAAACAAAACAAAAAAAACCTGTAGCAAATGCTTCCATTGTCCTGAGTCTGCTGCTTTAATCTGCTATACTGCTAGCAGTCAGGAAGACCCTTTGTTTCTCTCTCTCTTTCTGTCTTTATAGTTCACTGATCTTTTTCTTTCCCTTTGACTAGCTATTGTGCAGTCAACAGGTCAATGCCCCCATTCCAGACCGTGTCCATTAAACTGCATGTGATTAACATTCCAGTGTTGGTCTAATGAGAGCTTCTATACACACACACACACACACACACACACACGCACACAAACACACACACACACAATTCACATACGCAAACCCAAGCACAAATTCAAACTCGCATTCATGCACACACTCTCTGCACTGTGTCTTACACACACTGAGCGCTCTTGTGTCACCCCGGACAAAACAGCAGACCGTTCCCAGAGCAGGGAGCAGGGAGCATGGAGCATGGAGCATGGAGTAGGGAGCGTGCTCAGTGTGCCTCAGCCCATGTCGCTCCGAGATCGAGGGAGATAAGGGACAGCTCGTCCAGCCTTGAGCTCCCGTTTCCTGTGGGGCTGCTGGGAGCAGCCCTCTTTATCAGAGCCATCACACTCCTTCACCCACACGAGTCCAATCAGCAGTGCTCAGAGCATCACCATCAACACAGTTCCACAGGACAAGACTGGAGAGGATAATGAAGCCTGTTGAAGTAATATGTGTCATCAAAGTGGTGGTGATAGCATGTATCAATTTAACATAAATGCCATATTAAAAAAAAAAACTCAACAACTAATCCCCATTAACATCATTACATTCAATAGCTCAATAAAAAAAATCACTTTACATTATAATAAAAACAACAGAATACCCAAACCAACACATCTCAAGAAAGCCTTCCTGAAGAACAGCCTTCTGTGAAGTGTTTCAGTGTCTCCCCCGCAAACTGTGACTTGGCTGAACAGGACAGTGTATGTGCCGAACAGGATTGTGTGTGCCAGACAGGACTGTGTGTGTACCAGACAAGAGAGTGTGTGAGCTGGACAAGAGTGTATATGTCAGGCATGTGTGCGTGTGTGTGTGTGTGTGTGTGTGTGTGTGTGTGTGTGTGTGTGTGTGTGCTGGTCAGGCGTGTATGTGCCAGACACAGTTGCTCAGCTCCACATCTACACGTGTGGGATGAGCAGGGCCTCCAACAGATGAGCTGAACATTTGGCAGCAGGAAAGTTCCGGATCTGCACCGATACCTTTAGCTCAACTCGATCCTCCTGGAGGAGCTGCAGATAAGGCCCAGCCGCCACAGAGTCAGACCACCTCAGCCTGCTCGCGTAGCGCAGAGTAGCGGTGTTAGCGCCACTGACACATGAAACCAGAATCGATGAAGCTAAGCATTCAATGTTACGCTGGTCAGGAAAACAGCTTAACAAAGCTAACATTTACATAGACACATGTTCACTTGCAGACACAAAGGCAACAGAAAAAGCACCTTCATTTCGCGAAAGCTTCAAATGTATTTGCACTGTTTAGATATCAGCGATCATTACACACACACACACACTCGCACACATGCACACACACAGTCTCACACCCTCACTCCATCTTCCAATGTTGATAAATATTTACAGTCCCCATCTTCTCAAACACATGCAGATGCACCCCTGCAGTGAGAAACAACCAACATCAGCATGTAGGAAGAAGAACAACGCAGGAGGCCAGAACAATCCCTCTCCCAGCTGGAGTCTGCTCTGTTCCCATCAACGTGTCAACAGCTAGAGCTGAGCATGTGTGTGCATGTGTGTGTGTGTGTGTGTGTGTGTGTGCAGCTGTGTCCTCACACCTTCACCAGCAAACCCATCACTCACTCCCCGGAACACACCCTCGCACGCATCATCGATCTGCCACCGCACGGCTATCAGCTTTCCGAGGAGCAGGACACAAACGGTTCAGAAAGTGTTAATGAGGAGACATAAGGGCGTGGCCACACCTGGGGGAGGGGGGGAGGTGGTGGAGCCTCCTCAGAGGCCTCGCACTGATACAGCAGGTGCAAGAAGACAGATGAGATGGGCCTCCAGACCCAAACGAAGACAGAGGGTGGGTTGGCTAACAGGTAGAGCACGGGGGCCAATTAGCAGTGTCACACTGTGTTCTGGGATACTTCGAACCTTTGACTTTTACAGAAGCCGTGGCTTCAGAGAGAGAGATAGAGAAAGAGAAAGAGAGAAAGAGAGAGAGAGAAAGAGAGAGAGAGCAGAAGAGCTCAGGTGAAACAAACAGCTCACAAAAAAAACAGATGAATGCAGACATTTAATAGACGTGAAAGGTAATTAGCTGTAAACAAGCAGCGTCACTACGTATGCAGGGGTGCCCACATCTGTCAGAGAAGAGAAGTAAAAGTGAGGGGGTTAAGAGGAGGCTGGAGGGGGGGTGGAGGAGGGTGGAGGAGGGTGGAGGGGGGGTGGAGTCTCTTTGCCCTTGAGCCTCTGAGACATTGATAGCCGTCCATTTCATTTCTGTGCATTTCTCCCCCAGTGGTTTCTGAAGGGGAGTGTGTAGGAGAAAACCAGCTTTCCGCTCTGAGGGAGTCCAGCTCCTGGACTGTGAAATGCATCTGTGTTGTGTGTGTGTGTGTGTGTGTGTGTGTGTGTGTGTGTGTGTCATACAGGGTCTGTGTCATTAGCAACTTCCAAATGATGAATGGTTTTCAGGTGTCACAGGATTTGTTTAAACCAGTAATTTGAGTCGTTCTACCTCACCAAAAAAATCAAGGTTCCAGAGGTCACTGTGCACTATAAACAGTTTGAATATCTATGCAACATAAGACCTTACAGTGAGTGACAGTGACAGAGTCTTTAAAGTGGAGCCAAAACAAAAATAAAAAGGTAAATCAAATGTCAGTGTAACCACGGTGATGTCAAGTGACTAACTGCATGCCAAATGTATAAATTAATGTGCAAAGGGCCTAGTTCAGTGGATGTCCTAGGGAGACATTCTATTTGTGTGTGTGTGTGTGTGTGTGTGTGTGGACCTCTCCCAAGGCCACAGCTGAGACAAGTTCTTCGTGGCTCAGAATGGTTCTTGCTGAAAGCCTCAGTTAAGTAAAGACGTGCTTTCTGGAAAAGGCTTTCTGCTCCATGCCATGAACCATCTCCGTTACAGTAAACATGGTGTGAATGATGTCCTCTAAGCAGGGTTGTTTTGACTGGCAGCAGGAATCCGCTCCCCGTTTCATGGTAACTGTTACACTGTCTGCCCCACTACAGCCTCTGTCACTCCTCTTCTTCGAATCTATTAAAGGAGTTTACAGATAAAAGGAAGAGTTGGAGAAGTACTGCTCTGCATTTGGGCACGCACAGCTTGCGGGAGGCCGGTAGTTCTGCTGAGTGTGCGGCATGAAGTCTGGAGCTGCGGCAGAGACCGACGTCACTGCAGGTCTGTGAGGACGTGGACCACGAGCCCGTCTGGTCCAGGCCCGGTTTGGCCGCATCAGTTTCCAGCGTCTGTGGAGGGACCGAGCTGCTCTAGGCTCAGACTTGGACAGAGAGAGCGGATTTTGAGAGAGAGAGATGTAGAAGAAGCACATTCCAGCATGGCGTTCCAGGAGTCTGCCGAACAGCTTGCCAAGCTCTCAGCGAGGCCCAGGAACCCTGCCGGCTACGGAGCGTTAACGTTGAGGAAACGTTCACCCGTGGCTGATTTGCAGCTCTGTTTTTGCAGTTTAGAACGCAAAGCTGAAAATCTAAAATAGAAAAACGAGCAGTGAGCTTTGTTTATCTCCTCACATCGTGTGCTGAAGTGAATTTAAGAGTGTGGAATGGAATGCTGGGAAAACTGGGACTCTTGCAGGTGAAGTCTGATGTGCACATCAACAAGACTTGGGTTCATGCACACACACACACACACACACACACACTCCTCCCATCCCTTTCTCGCTTGGTTCACTCTGGTTGTTGCTGTCCACTTTCACCTCCACTTTCCCTCAACTCTTACCTTCCCTCCTTACATCTCCGCGCTTCCTCTCACATCTTCTCTCCGTTTCCATGGATTTCTGTCTTTCTCTCCCCTGTTTCTCCTCCTTCGTTTTCTCCCCAGCCCCCTCCTCACTATCCTCTTGTTTCCTATGAAATGGCGAACGCTCTGTGAATGAGGAGTAAATTGCTTGCCCTCTCGGTACAAATCCAATTCAGCTCTGACTCCAAAGATGGCGGGCAGACAGATGACATGCTTGGTGAGAGGGGGCACCGGGCTGAGACTGACGGCCTGCCTCCACTTTCCCTAAACAGGTCAGGCTGGCAACTGCCAATCAAATCCACCTCACTTCTATCACACACACACACACACACACATACACACCGCACTGCCTGTCAATCTAAACACCTCTATGCCACAATGAACAGGTTCTTCCCCAGGTTTCAAGAACTTCCACTTGACCTCCTGATTCTTTTCAGTCTGTGCTGGTTCAGTCTAGCTCTCCCCAGTCTAAACAGCGTAATCTTCATCTACAGTCCCTTCCCCCACATGCCAGCCTCCCTCAGCTCAGTCCCTCGGCTCTGAAGCCACCTTTCCAAAGAATCTCATTCCATAACTACTGTTCCTAGATCAGTTTTTACCGATTATTTGATCAATAATGTCAAAGAACAATAAAAACGTATTTGGATTTCCTGTTTGGTGAATTCTGAAGGGCAAACACCAGATCTCACTGACGAGGCACAGATGAAGAATGGAGGGTAAATCCCTTCATAAGGTGTTCGTAAGCTTCTGCATGGACCCTCTTTATTGCTTGTATGCAGGATTGGTGAGTTGGGACCCAGGAGACACCAAGGCCTTCACACTGTTCCTGAATTACAGGGATCTTTAAGTGCTGCTTTCGAATGAAGCCTAGAATTACAATGGTGCAGCGGAACACAGCAGTTCCCAGGCACCACATGCTGGAGGAGGAGCCGGGGGAGGAGCACGTGTCGAACCCTGAAACCCATCACCTTACGGAGCATCACCATGCCCTGGGCCACCTCACGCGCACTTTGTTACTCAGACATGCTTATTACAGCAGACCTCAGATTCCTGTTCTCAGCACATCCATGAGGTCATTCTCTCAAAAATCATAAAAAAAAAAAAAAACAGTGACCCTTTCGACCATGAATCTGTATCCAGTCTCCTTGACCCAGATTGCAATGGGCGGCACAGAAGATGGATTTCCTGCCCCGCTGCCTCAAAACCATGCCTTCGATTTTTGAGACTTTTTTCTACCTCCGGGATCCTGACATCTGCACTTTAGAGGACATCCTCTCAGGACCTGCGGCTTTGCTGTGCTCCGTTTACTCACAGATTTACAGTAACCTGCCATCTCCTCGCTTTACGGTTGTGTGACAGTGCACTGTAAAACCTGTATGGCTACCACCAGCCGTGGTGAAATGCAGCCTCGCGTCTGGAGAGGAAACGCGCGAGACTGTGAACACGTACACAACAACAGAGACATTCGTGGAGCAGAAGGCCTCTCACACACGCTCTCTAATGAGATACACACACAGTCCCAGTCAAGAGAGCAGAAAAGGCTGGAGTCAGCACGTTCCGTACACCACGGGGGAGGAGGCGCACATGTGTTTGGATACAGGAAGCAACAAGCGAACAAAACCCTCTCACACTGTGCATTGCTACATTTGGGGTTCTGGAGGGTGAATATCTCGGTTGTCTCCCATCTCCCACTGTGTGGAGCCTGAGAGCCTGAGGTCTGGGGAGGAGGCTGAGGGAGGTCTGGGGAGGAGGCTGAGGGAGGTCTGGGGAAGAGGATGAGGTCTGTGGAGGAGCCATATCAAAACAGGCATCAATGTTCTATTAAATGGAGCTCTTTTTGTTGCCTCTCAATATCCAGCTCTTTGTCTCCCACAGCCACTGTAATAATGCATGAAGTGCTTCCATTATCTGTTGGCTTATGCCCAATAACAGTGCTGGAAAGGTCGGGACGCTGGTGGAGGAAGAGGTGTGAGCCAGGAGCGGGGTTAGCGTCAGCAGCTCTGACGTTAATCCGCTAGTGCAGATGGGAAGGGGTGGGTGGGTGTGTGAGGGCAGAAGGGACGCCATCTCTCCCATCCTCTAAGCAAATCACGATCATCCATTGTGGCTGTGTGTGGTGAGCTCACCCTCCTGCACTCAAGGAACTTTAACATGGACCACTGCTCTCATCCAAACACACACACACACACACTCACACACATTCATGTTCGAGTTCTAAATCCCCAATCACACCTCCATATACCTTCCATCATAGAAAAGGTCAACAAGAGGAAAAACATTGACAGGTTCCGAATGAGACATTTCCAGGAGAGCAATGTGTGTGTGTGTGTGTGTGTGTGTGTGTGTGTGTGTGTGTGTGTGTGTGTGTGTGTGTGTGTGGAGGTGATGACGGAGGTCATACTGAATCAAAGAGGGCATGCAGAAGCCGCCTCACCCATTCCCTCATAGACTGAAATAAATTACATTAATTATGCATGGCTCTCTCAGCGTTTATCAAAATGATTACAACGTACTCACACAAGCCAATCGCACACAAAGCTATCTGAGCTTCAGCCTTACACAGAAACATTCAGCTCCATCACACCAGGCGTGGCAACTGTACGGGAAAAAAAAAAGCTCTGGAATGTTCCATTTATGTGCAGTAATCCATCAATTATGAGATTGAATTGTGCCAGCCTTGTGCATACATTACACATAGTGCTGTTTTAATTTGGCCCTTACATAACGCAGTTAACCTTCACACGGATTAGCAGGTCTTCATACGCCAGTGAACACAAAGTAAAGCTGCTTCACTCCGCCACAGCGCAGATTATGCACAACAAAAGTAAAGGACACATACACACACACACACACACACACTTTTCCCCATATCTCACACCCCTGTGTGTGTGTATATGTATACATATATACAACATAAGCTTAAAAATCTTCATGCTCATAACTTTCTTTCACACACACACACACACACACACACACACACACACACACCGCCCTGCTCTGCAAAGCTGATTGGGCAGGAGATCTAGTCACTTAAGGGCTTAATGAAGACACTCGTGAGCTCATTAAAACAGGTTCACATGATGTCATGCCTGAACCCCATTGAGCATTTCATCAGACAGGGTTAGTCATTAATTCACTTCATTCTGCAAACATTCATTTGTATCTGGAGCTCAGACACACTCAGACACAATCAGACTAGGGACACTCACTCAGATACACTCAGACACAATCAAACTAGGGACACTCACTCCAACACACTCAGAAACCCAGTCATACTAGGGACACTCACTCAGATGCACTCAGACACAATCAGACTAGGGACACTCACTCAGATACACTCAGACATAATCAGACTAGGGGCACTCAGATACACTCAGACACAATCAAACTAGCAACATTCACTTAGAATAGCAGTTCATGAGCCAATCAGAGCCAATCAGAGGCAGCTCCATTCTCATCCAGAGGGGAAGTGTGATGGTCCCATCTCTCCAGAAGCAACAGGTAAGAGCCCTGAGAGAGCAGTGCCTTCCTCCCGTTCGGTGTGTGATAAACAGAAACTGAAGGACAGTGGGCGGAGTCAAATGTTCGTGTCATTATCACCATGTGGTCATCGTGTTACCTCCTCTCTCCCGTCATGCTGTCAGAGTGTTACCTCCTCTCTCCTTTCTTGCTGTCATAGTGTTACCTCCTCTCTCCTGTCTTGCTGTCATAGTGTTACCTCCTCTCTCCTTTCTTGCTGTCATAGTGTTACCTCCTCTCTCCTTTCTTGCTGTCATAGTGTTACCTCCTCTCTCCTGTCTTGCTGGTTTCCTCTCCTACTGTTTTCCTCTCATCTCATGTCATTCAGACGTTTAATATCACCAGTTCAGAAGAAACTCTTAAAGACTCTGGCATAAACGTACACTGGGCTCAACTGTGCACTGTGTATAAATGAGTTAATTCCAGGTGTTTTACTGTTCCTGCTTGCACTTGGTCTTTGTGATTCTTGCTCCTCTTTACCTTCAGTGCTGCTCTCCTGCTTCCTTCTTGACATTTTCCCACATTCTCTCGATCTCTCTTTCACTTCACTGTCTGCTACTCTTTGCTCTCCCTCTCTCTCTCTCCCTCTCTCTCTCTCCCTCTCTCTCTCTCTCTCTCTCTCTCTCCCTCTCTCTCTCTCTCTCTCTCTCTCCCTTCCTTCTCTTTACATGACCATCTATCTACCTGCCAAGCCACTTTGCATTTCAAATGTGGATCAATCCACAAACGGTCCGACAGCCTCTCTCTCTCTCTCTCTCTCTCTCTCTCTCTCTCTCTCTCTCTCTCTCTCTCTCCCTCTTTCTCCCTCTCTCCCTCTCTACGTCTCTCTGCCAAATCGACGAGCGACTTCAGGGGTGAGTGAGGCAGTGTCTCCGGCACCAAGCCTCACACACACAGCCCAATCAAAGGTTGTGCAAGTATGATCAATGTGCTGTCATTAACACTGCCACCGCATGTTTCGCTGCAGAGATTTACGACCACCGTGACACACCGACTTGGCACTGGCACTGAAGGACACACACACACACACACACACACATACACATACACATACATGTAGGATAGTGTGGTTTCTCATACACACACAAACACACTCACATACACACATATACATATGATGCTTCTTTCACACTTCCAGTTGCTCCACAATGTTGATATACAGTCAATTTTGTTGGCCAAATATGTTAACTCAACATGCACACACACACACACACACGGGGACACACACACGGACACACACAATCTCTCTCACGCCTTTCTTTTACACTGATCAGTAAACAAATTATACAAACAAGGCATGCAAATGTCTGTACACACTCTAAAACCCACAACCTAAGCCAATCACACACACACACACACGTCATCAACCTCCACAAAGCAGAGGGAGAGATTTACAGTACAGCGGAACAATAGAATGGGTTACACTGAGTTCACAGCCTGACCATGAAGTGGCCAGAAAACACAGCATTTCATTAGCAGCTCAGCAGAGACATTCACTACACACACAAACACTCTCTCTCTCTCTCTCTGTCACACACACACACACACACACACACACACACACACACACACACACATGCATGCATCCATATCACAACTGGAGCTTGGAACCTGAAGTCTCCACTGCAAACCCCTTCAGGATACACTCCCTCAGTCACCACTGACCCACTGGACACACACTCTCATGCCCACTGTAGAGTGGTACAGAGTGGGTCCAGCGATTCAGCGGCTGTGTTGCGGGGACCAGTGTGTGTACAGTCTGGACACAGCTTTGGAAAGACTGAGCTATGACGGCAGGGTGAAGAAAATGACACTAGGCTTTGAAATCGGCCGGACCGAGCTTGAATTTCACAGTGAACTGTTCCCACAACCACCCCTCTGCGAAAAACACACCTCAGCAACGGAGCTGAAATGTAGCTCAGGAACACATGCATGCAACACACACACACACACACACACACACACACACACACATACACAAACTCCCTGAGAAAATGAGATAGTGTCCTGGCTGAGACAACAGTTACATGGTATTACCAGATGATAGAGATGGTGGTGGAAACAGAGAGAGAACCTGAAAAGGAGTGAGAGAAGAGCAAAGAGAGAGAGAGAGAAAAAGAGAGAATGAGTGTCCAGACAAAGAAATCTGTTCTGGTACCAGCCTACAGCCTCTGGTACTATACACACACAGACACACACAAACACACACACACACACACACACAAAGAAACATCAATTCCAAACACTGCAAAGTCCATTTAGATTATATCAGAAATATTCATTCTCTGTCCTAGACCTTCCCTTTTAGCACAAACGCAAAAATACATAAATTCATAGACAAACAGATAGACAGACAGACACACACACACACACACACACACAAAGCATAATAGATAGTGAACAGCAAAAGAATTTGAGGAATTTCCACAGTAACTTCACACTTTCATATTTCGCATTGATAGTCACACTCCCACAGTATCACGTGCGCACACACACACACACATCCACAAACATAGCATCTTTCTTCAGTGCATCTCTATCTATCTTGCACAGACATGTACAGTGCTTATGAACACAAGCGCCATTCTGCACAAAATACACACACACACACACACACACACCACACACACTTGGCAGGGGGTATGATTTGTCTTGGGATGACTCGTGCAGGTATGTGCGGCAGCAAAGCTCTGTATTTGTGTGTGTGTGTGTGTGTGCGCGCGCGTGTGTGTGTGTGCATCTTTCTACCTCCTCTGATACATTGCATTTATAATAGATACAAACAACCACTATTGTACAGATTTAAGCTTCATTTTACCCAGAAAACAAAGCAGCATAATATTCTCTTAAACTAAAAGGAAGCAGAGAGCCCTGTGGCAATATAAATATTTATAACCACATCGAGATTCATAATGTCCATACCTGCAGCAGCTTGTGGTACACATAGAGTCATATCTGCTGAGCTGTCAGCCTCAAACAAATGAGTGTGTCAGCTGATCACTGGATTCAGATGCGTCCTCTGCGTGTGTGTGTGTGTGTGCACGTGCATGCAGACATGTGTGTGTGCGTGTGTGTGTGTGTATGTGTGTGTGTGTGTGAATGGAAGGAATGGAAGACAGATCCTCAATCATTAAACATAAATAAAGATGTATCCACCATGTATGCTGAGGGCTCCCAACCAAACTGGGGCCACTGTTGAGCAACTACGTGTGAGAGAGAGAGAGAGAGAGAGAGAGAGAGAGAGAGAGAGAGAGAGAGGCTAAAGAAGTGTGGCCATCCCTTCTGCAGACACTGCATGGTTAGCATCATGTAGTCCATCATGAAAGTAAACCTCACTACATTACACACCAGCAACTCTGTTATATTACTCCTGGACTGTAAACTGCATCTTTCTGAAATGCGTAAGCTACAAGGACTTCAGGCTGGCTGGTGGCTTCCTGTTGCCAGGGCAACCCCACACAAATAGCCAGGGATGGGTAAGTGATGATTGAAATGCAAAGGTTCACCCCAGCCACAATTATTAATATGTATGTGGAGCATCATCTATGACAAGCAGCAAATGTCAGGCTTCAGAGAGATGTGTGTGGAGCTGGCTGCTCTGCAGGCCAGCCAAGGCCCCGTTTAACCTCCTGCGGGAGACCTCCCCTGGCAGCCGGGAGGGGGGGGGTGCAGCAAGGGGGGCAGAGAGGAGGGTGAGAAGGGAACTTTCCGCTCTGCTGTGCCTCTGAGCTCCTGGAGGTCGGACGAGGGCCAGGCAGGCCAGGAAAAGCTCCAACTGCATCACGCAGCGTTGCCACAAAGCGGCAAATCGTACCTTCCCTTGCGATCGCAACGACCCGATGGAGACAGAGGGGCTTGGTAAACTGGGTCCTGACCCCCACAGGACTGGCGTGGCAAGCCCAACATCCTCTCCCATCGTGCAGGCCGCCGTCCAGATCCATGGGTTTACGGAGGGGTCAGGGGATACAGGCGTGAAGGCAAGCATGAAAGCAGCCTGTGCTCCTGACAAGCCACATACAAGAGGAACCAGCGGTGTTCAGAGATGTGTGGTGCTATATCGCGGTGTGCCATCTGTACACAGAACATGACCTTTAACTTCCGCAACATTCTATTTATAATCACCAAGGTGACATTCTGGATCTCTGTTTTAGTCACACAAAAAAGACACTCATGCAGGTACTATACAAACGTTTAATAAGCCGCATGCCTTTCTCATAACTGAGAAGATTCATTAGACCTAGGCAACAAACGCACACTGTGCACACAACTGTGTAGCTTCCACATGTTCGCCATGGCGTGGGTGCGTGATGGAAACAGGACTATGTCATAAGACACGAGACTGGACAACGCTATTTACTTTTCACCAAGGGCTGACGTCGGTCGCCCAAGTAAACAGAATCAGACGCGCGCGAGATGGACTGGCGCGGCTTCCGCGCCTTGCTGCCGAACAGCTGTCGCGATTAAGCAAGCCTCCGGGCACAAGCACGGCAATCTGGTCTGTGCTCTTTAAAGACCGGACACCGCAGAGGTGTGCACACAAAATAAATGCAAACCTTCGTTTATGAATACTGGTTGCGGAGGCATAGATATGACACTGAAATTAATGGAGTTTTCAATCGTTGTGGCGGTCGACAGAACTGATTACTATCTACAGGCACAGACACAAATTTCACACTGATCCACAAACAAACATTACAAGTTCTATATTTGCACAAATGACACCAGGGTTATGAGCCGTTATTTAAACAGACACGACCCAAATCAAGTGATGCGACACTGTTCGGCAATCGCGTCCTCGCTGCGCGCTTCTTCTCTCTCAACACAGCCAACCAGGGCCCCCTATTTATATAAATCGCGGGGCTTTGAACTTTTTGCTCCCCGGGGGGCCGCCAAGTCTTGGCCTGCTACAGTAAAATGATCGCTTGAAGTTTTACCACAGTACAGTACAGGCTGGAACTAGCTATTGGAATGAGTTTGTCAAGATATGCGAGCATTTTCCCAAAGAAAGGAATCTACAGAATAACCCTATGGTTTAATGTCAGCAAACATACAGCATTTTCAACGCACAGCCACAAATAAGCACGGAACTGAGGATACAATTTGGTAGCTGAAAAAACAGTGTAGTATTTACAAAGTGAATTTTATCAATACAAATAAACAAATAAATAAATAAACAAACAAATGTTTTTGTTTATATTCTCTACTTAATAAACAGTGTCTCTTAAGAGCAGCTCACTAACGTGAACTCACACTAATGGAAACCGCCTGCAGGCCTGTTTGCTCCTACTTCTAAACTCAAATGCCAAGTATGCATTTTTTTTCCTGGGTCAAAAGTAGGCTACGAAGGATATACGAGTTTTTTTTTCTGTGCCCGTTTGTATTTGTTTATGGTGAATGGTAATGTATAAGCATTGTAATATCTCTGGAAATGTAATCCAGTACAATTCTCCAGCTGGCAGCGGCCAGTTTGCAGTGTATGCGCTACTACACCCAGTCCCGTTCTGACAGCTTGCCAAGATGCAGCCACGCGCAATGTATTCCGAACGGAATTTGAACTCCGCGCTACTTCTAGTGAAATCGCACCGAAATATAATAACAACCTTTAGTTATTAAATATAGTAACTATGAAAATATAATAACTACTTAACAACGCAGTAGGCGAATCTTTTAGACCTGGAAAATGTTTGTGCGTGCGTGTGTGTGTGTGTGTGTAACGTGCTATGCAGTCTTAAGACATTGCGTTAAATAACTTCAGTTTATGAGTTTAGAAAAGCAGAGTAGTTGTGTAATGATCGTAACAAAATAGTCTATCAATAAATACATCTTACCGGAACAGACATCGTGCGGTGATTTCAGTCCCCCGGAGCCGCAAATTTTAATAGACCAGACTGCTTTCTTCTACGCTTTCAAATACACAAAATACAAAATTTCTTTAGTACGTCTTTTATAACGGTCTATTCCATGCTTTCTATTGTAGATCGCGATCCTCGTTTTGTCCTATCGCTGATGGCTGAAGTTTGATGTAAATGTTTGGAATATTTTCCGACCGCCTAGGCAAAACCCATCAAATACGGCGCAGTCCACCTCATACGTAGAGATTTTAAAGAGCCAAGCCTCCGTGTCGTGGACCCGTCCCCTCTCCCAATGTCACTCGATATGTTGTTCCGCTCGACGAAATAACTGTAGATTCAGTATCACAGCTGTTCTCCTTTCAGTCTACCACTGGTTTAAATGTATACTTCTTGGATTGCGGCTGTGTGGAGTGTAGATTGCCACTTCGATGCAGAGTGAGACGGTGCGCTGCACTCTGCTAATGATGGAATCATCAAGTTCTGTTTAAAGGGGCAGACTCGCTAAAACATGCAGGGCGCGAGATATGCTTTATTTTTCAGATGTGAATAACATTTCAAGACTGCGAGACGTAGAAAGAGTGTTGGGTAGCTGGTAGGAGACTTTATTATTTATAATGAATCAGGATCAGCAGTGCTGTGTTGCCTGGTTTTTGTTCGCTCTCATTTCGAAAGCTACCAAAAATACTCTTTCATCAAATACAATAAGAGGACCTACTTTCTGTAAATTACAATTATTTGTTGTGTTTTTAAAAAACGAAAGAATAACAAAAAGTGTAACAAAATAATTTCACGTTTGCGCTTTTCCTTTGAATTGCAGTAATTATACTTTTGTGTTGGATGGATTTTCTGGGGTGGACCAGAACAAGCGTCTTATTGACTTTTTATTCTTGATTTTCAGCTAAAATCTGGTTGAGTAAAACCTGTTTCTTGTGAAACATCAAGGTTTGTAGTTCCACTTCAAATGTTTATTGTTGTAAGGTCAAACGTCAAAAGGAAAACCTGTAAACGTAATGAAGTCATTCTCATGGCTTGTAGCGGTCGTGTCGAACTTTAAGCACAATGGAAGCCGTTATAACCTGTTCAAAAGGAATGTCATTGAATTTTGCGACCTGTCGTGGTTTCTTTATTTAATCACCACTTTTTGGAAGTGCTGGGATACCAAGAGCAGATCCAGATATCAAGTTCTGGGATACCAAGAGCTTACGCAGAACACAGCAGCAGGGATCCTGCTAGA